>CM046891.1:8985975-9088765 GCA_025688845.1 Cucumis hystrix | reverse complement strand
CGTGTACCAAAGAATCTTGAAAAAAATTGTTGAGATTTGGCTACCCAAATTTAAACGATCAAATCTAAACGATCGTGTGCCAAATCTAAACGATCGTGTACCAAAGAATCTTGAAAAAAAATCGTTTAGATTTGGCTACTCAAATTTAAATGATCAAATCTAAACGATCTTATAGGAAAGAATAACCAAATCTAAACAATCGTTTCCTAAATATATTACGCGCGCGTTCCCCAAATGTATTAAGTGTGCTGGATGCCAATTAATCGTGAGACATTTTTTTTTATATTTTTCATCGTGGGTCTATGAGCTTTTTCGTTTTTTAAATTGTTAGTGTAAATATTTTACCGCTTTGTTATATTTTTTAAAAGATCCATTTTTTAAACTCCACTTTTTAACTCACATACAAAGAATTTTCCATATATATTGGTATGCAATTTTGTCCTCCAAATATAAAGTCTAAAAAATTTGTGCATCATTATAACCTTACCATTGTTATGTTTTTGTAAATTTTTTATGGGACATTTTCAAAAATAGCAAAATAAATTAAAATAATTACAATGATTACATTGATATAATTTGCTATAGGTTGTAAATATTTTGTAAAATCCACTCTTTTTAAAAAATTTCCATTTTTTATAGACATATGGACCAAATATATGTATCACATTATGCTATATTCAAAAGCTATCAAAGAGCCTATTTCTTGTAAAAATATCCAAAATAGTAATAAGAAGAAAAAAAACATATAAAAATGGGGGCAATTTTTTCAATTAAAAAGAACATTTAAGGCAGAAAATGGTAAGAAAACTTAACTAAATGAAAATTAAAAAATTCAAATACTTAAACACATTTACATTTAATGGCCAAAAATGGTTGATTTTCTCTTAATTATTTTAACCTGTTGTGAACTATAACAATTCTTAACACAGTTAATTTATTTTAATAATAATGAATCAAATTTAACAGAAAAATGATATTTAGTGACATATTCATTAATTTTGCACTTAATTTTGATGATTTGAATCAAGAAAAATGTATCCATTGAGTGCTTAAAGAAAAATGTATTTTAATTTACTACATTAATTGGCTTATTAAACCAAATGAATTTTTAATGCACCATCCATTCTCTGTAAATACATGGGCGTTCTAGTCCCTATCTTCAAAAGTTCAAATTTGAAACTAAGCCTTCACATATCCCTTTTGCAGTCAATAATATTTTGTCTATCAATTTCAACTTGACAATTATTACAATATTCAAACTTGAAATGCTCCTTATAGTGTATATGTTAGTTGTTGTTGATTTTTCTGATTGCTTTAGTTTCAATTACACGGTGTCTTTAGATGGTACAGGAAATTTTCTACAGTTAACGATGCTATAGCAGCGGCACTGAATTTTAGCACAACAAAATTTTACATTCATGTAAAACCCGGAACTTACAAGGAGATTATTGAAATTCCATCAGAGAAAACTTTCATTGCTTTAATTGAAGATGATGCTTCTACTAACATCATCGTTAACAATCGAAGTAATGGTACTGGGTCCTCCACGACATCTTCTGCAACTCTCAGTAAGCTTCAACTATCCCAACCCTCATTTTAACAAGGACTTATTTGGTAACCATTGTTTTTTTAATTTTTAAAAATTAGATCTATATATAAACACCATTTTACCTTTAATTTTCTCGTTTTATTTTAAAGACCATTGGTTTTCAAACACTTGACTAAAAATTAAACTCTCTTGAGAAAACAACAGGTAAGAAGTTGAAGAAAAAAATATAGGTTTAATTTTAAAAAATCAAATTGTTAGTAAATTTTATAATTTATTACTCAAACAATGTTTGATTTTGGAAGCTGTAAATGGAGCGAACTTCATGGCTCAGTTCTTGACCTTTCAAAACACTGCTGGACCAAATGAAGGCCAAGCAATTGCTGTTCTTGACCAAGCAAAACACACAGCTTACTAGAAGTGTGTGTTTTTGGGTTATCAAGACACTCTCTATGCTAGATCAGTTCCTCAATTCTTCAAAGAATGTAATATCTATGGAAGCGTCGACTTCATTTTTTGAAACGGACTTGTTGTATTCCAAGATTGTAATATATACGCTCGAATATTTGACGTTCAAATTACCGTAACAGCACATTCGAAACAGAGTTTAGGTTCTTCGAGTGGCTTCATCTTCCAAAATTGCAATGTGACTGTGTCGCCAGAGATAGCATCAAGTACGGACAAGGTAATGGTGTTTCTTGGACGACCATGGAGTATGTATTCGGTGGTTGTTTTCATTGATTCATTTCTTGACAATGTGGTTCAACCTAAAGGATGATTGGAGTGGCATGGAGTACCAGAGAATGTATTGTATTATGCAGAATACAATAACATGGGGTGGAGGAGTCAACACTTCTCAAAGGGTTAATTGGCCTAGTTATCATGTGTTAGATCAAGAGATGTTGCAACTTTTAGTGTTGAAATGTTTATTAATGGGACTCAATGGTTGCCTCAAACCGGTATACCATTTAGAGCTGGTTTTTAGATTTTCTCAAACTTTATAAATAGATTTTCATTTCAATAGGCATTTTATTCTCATTTCTGTGTCAAAATTGGTGAAATAATATATGGAAACTAGTAGAGGTATAAACATGCAAAAATCCTAAATGACAATTAATACATGTGAATACTAGTAAAGATTTTAAGAAACTAGTAGACACAAACTATTTAAGGCAACTTGTTTGGGAAGACATTTATATATAATTAAGTAAGCATTTGAAAAGTTATTTCAAATTAAACAAGCTGTAAATTTGAATAAGTAAACAAAAATCATTTATTTTATCACATATTAATTTAAAATAGCCAGATCAGATGATTGAAGAGACAACAATGGAACACCTACAATGAAATAAAATGAAAACCAAATATATAAAATACATATAATAATTAAGGAGTAATGGCCGGGCCAAAACAAGCTTGTATATGATTACATTTAATGAGATTAGTGATTTCTAATGAAAGATCTAAGAGAGAGCTCACATAACCATACAACGACTTCCAAGTTGAGGGTTCTTCTACAAATCCTTGGAAACTAATCTCACAAAGTTGTAAATAGTTAACAATTTGTGTCAAATCAAAATCCAAATCTCCACTAATTTGTTGCTTCAACAATTGCTCTTCTAACACAGCTTGTAAAGAATCTTTACTCATTTGATACTGCATCATGCAGATCGTAAAGATTTGTTGCGTCCGATTATCCAATTGTCCATTTGATGTTTGATTTGAAAGGTACAATTGGTCATCGATGACAACACCAAGCGTTTGATTGACGAAGATGGTGAGAAGACCTGTCAAATTTGACTTTAAATAATCATTAGGATTAGAACTTACCACGGAAATGCAAAGATCCTTCAAATCAGATTCAACTTTGTTGCATGTGTCTTGAATGAAATTATCATTTCCTACAATCATCTTTGGATATAAAATAAGAAGAGTAACGAAGAAAACAAGAAGTGACTGATTCATATTGATGGATATATGTCTCTCTCACAAAATTTAATCTTCTTCTGTGAACAATAACACAATAGGAAAAAGGATGTTATATTTATACACATAATAATGTTACCATCAATTTAAATTTCTTTGTAAATAACGAAAATCAATTTTTTTTTTTATGTTTTTTATATTTACTGAAATCCAACAAATATGTGTTTGACAGGCATTTTAGATTTTATTTTAGAAAATAGTTTTCAAATTCCACTGCCAATTCTAAAACCAACATTTTTATTATTTTTATTGTATCAAGATTTTAAATTTTAAATTTAAAATACAATTTTTATTAAATAAAGAAATTTGAGGGAATAAACTCAATTCATTTTCTTAGAAAATATGATACAAGTATATATTATATATGGGTTATAAATTATATAATATTATATAATTGTTAAAGTGAGAGCTTAATTTAACGTAGATGGAACTTTTGAATTCTCCAATTCTAGTTGTTGTATTAAAAAACTAAAATTATAATAATTATAATATAATTTATTTTTAAATAAAAATATTTATATCTCATAAAAAATTAAATGCAGTATATTTTTATCTTTTAGAGTTTTTTTATACGAGATATAAATAATTTGTTTGTTTTTATTACTTTTGAAAAAACCTATAAATATTAATATGTTTTTATTGAATTCACTGTCTTCAAATTAATGATTCTAAAAACTCTACCAAAAAGCCCTAAAATATTATATTATCACCTTACCATGTATATAAACCATTCTAGAGAAGACCATCTTTTGTGCCCGAAAATAATGGTTGTCACTAACCAAGTGAATGGTTAGAGGCTTTTTTGAATGGTTAGAGGCTTTCAACATGACAAAAAAAAAAAAATAATAATTATTATTTCATCATCTGTTACAACTATATCCAACGTGTCTATTATAAATTAGGTTATTTTAAAAAGTATCAAAATAAATCAAGATATTTGCAAAATATAGTAAAATTTTAAATTTTATTAATGATAGATACTGATAGACTTCTATCAATATTTATCAGTGATCGGTGTCTATCATTGATTGAATATAAAATTTTGTTATATTTTCTAAATATTTTCAGCATTTGATCGTTTATAATACTTTTTGTTATAAATATAATTATAATCACCTTGCCATGTATATATACATTTTTTGAAACGTCAAGGAATCCTTTTCTTAGGCAGTTAAAGAAAGAGATTGTTGTTTAATAGAGTTGTTTTAGTTTGATTTATGATGCAAATGTAGAAAAATATTTGTTGGCATTTGCATGCATTTGTTATTATCTTACTATATACATATGCCTTTAGTAACGCCTTACCCTTAATATGTACAGAGAATATATACACATATTTGAAATCAAAACCTTGCCATATATATAAGCATGCAATGCTTTTATTCTTATTTATCTATTTCAAGCTCTACTTAATTGAAGATAAATTAATGTTAAACTTATGCATATAACTTAACTTTCCACCAGTCTTTTTTTTTCGTTTTGTTTTATGTAAGGGTTCAAAAATTAAGGTAATTTTGGATTTAAATTATCTTAATTTCTACTTAAATAGGATGAAATTGTTAGAAGTTAATTTTAGTTATTTGAATGAGAATTAACTTGGTTTTGTGGAAATTAGAATTAATTAAATAGTTGTTGTTTGTTTGTGTAGTGTTAAAAGAAATAAAATCTTCTTTGTCTACTCTCTATTTGTGTGTCAGTTTCGAGTTTAGTTTTAATTTGGTCTATACATTTCAAAATATTAAGATTTAAGTTTTGTTTCAATTTGGTTTTATAAGATTAACAATTTTAATTGTGTTTTTTTAAACTAAATACAAATGTTTATTACTAAATGCCTATTTAATTAGATTAAAAGAATGAAAAGTATTAATATGTTTTCCTATTTTTCATGTTATTAAAATTTAAATACAAAATTTCACTCTACAGTTATGTTGACCCCAATGATTTGAATGTAAGTATTTATTGAAAACAATTGCAGTTAAAAGTATGAATTAATCTTGTAATCTATGAATCAAATTAAAATTATAAAATCAATTTCATCAGTAAAAGTGTAATATTTTAAAACTTAAGTGTCTGTTAAATCATCGATTCACACAAAAGCTCAAGTTAATTAATGGGTGAAGGTAAATTTAATTATATATTATCTATCGATACTAAATGAAAACTAGATTCAAAATTGAAAACTGGATTCAAAATTTGGGAACGGAAAATTTATTTTTTCTAGAAAAAATAAAATAAATAAATTTTATAACTTATTGTTTGAAAATGGCACTAAAAGGAAAAATCAAACATTAAATCGAGACTGTTTGAATTAACTAGATAAAATAATGTTTTTTAAAAATACCATTTTTATTTCAATATTTTTTATTAAAATTGTTTAAAATACACTTCAAAAGCTATTTTGAATTATTACAAATATTTAAATTTCATAAAAAATATGACTTGTTTTTAAAATTAGACACCTGAAAGTGTATTTCAAATACACTCTTATTTTAAATGGTTAGAGGTTTTCAACTTGACAAGAAAAAAGGTTTTAATTATTTTATTATCTTTCATACTATATCCGATATAAATTGGTAAATTTACAAAAATATATAAAGTGCTAAATATTTACGGCCCTTATAACAAACTAGCTAAGAAAAGCCATTAAGCCCAATTACTTTTTCGTAAATTTCATATTTGCTCTTATTGGTTTTGATTATTACGGGACGAAGTTTTTTCTCTTCTTCTTTGCGATTTATTCATTTGCTCTTTTCAATTTTTTCATCTTCCTCATCTTCGACAATATAAAGATCATTTATATTCCTCTAATCAAGATCATTGCAGTGAGTTTGTTTTCGATAAAAATTCTAAACATCATTTTTGTTTGAATTGTTTAGAAGATTATAAAATTTCGTTAAGAATTCTATATTTCATTATGAAGATCATTTTTGTTTTTGTTTATGGTAAGAATTCAAAATTTCATTTTCGATTCAATTGTTTAGACGATTTAAATATTACTGATATAATTCTGTATTTCATTATGAAAATCGTTAGTTAGAAGTTTTTCAGGATCATTTACGTTGAACTACACGATTATTTAGCAATAGCAACATGATCGTTTACCTACATCAACACAATCGTTTATCAATATCAACATGATCGTTTATCTACATCAACACAATCGTTTATCAATATCAACATGATCGTTTATCTACATCAACACGATCATTTATCAATATCAACATGATTGTTTACCTACATCAACGTGATCGTTTACTACATTCAATATTGTAAGGCCCTGATTACGTACCACCTACGCGATGAAGGCCCGACGGTGAGGATGAATGTGCGAAGAGACTTCTGTTGGTAAAACGTGTTTTGTGAAAGGATTGCACAGTGGAATGTCTCCACGTGAAAAAAGGTTACATGGTGAACAGTAGAGCAATATAAGCTACTTCACCAAGAAACAAGTGATGTGACCATGATATCAGTAGGCCAGCGATTGATTGGACCCTATCGCCAGTTCAAAATTTAGGATAATGGTCAAATAGAGACACGTGACGTTTTGAAAGTGGGCCACTTCTCGGGGGAGACCAATAAATAGAAGGAATTCAGGTCAGTTTGAAGTTGCTTGTGCCCTGAGGTTATTTAAGAAAGGATTGGGGAAGTATCCGAAATTTCTTGGACTCAAAACGAGCTTGATTCCGACAAAGATTTCAAAAGATACAAGGAGACTCTTGGCCGAGGAAGCTAAGAAGAAGAGCAAGTTGTGATTGTAACAGTGAGTGGTTATTCATATAAAATGTTCAAAGGGAAAGAGATTCTAAAATGTGTTTAAATCCTTAAATCCATTTCTATTAAGTCCATCATTTATATGGTTTCTCTTGCTCTCAAATTCTTAGAGTGCATATAACTTATAAATAAATTGGACTTGTTATTGAAATGATGTATTCATAAGAGTATATGAGATTTGATCAAGTTGAAAACGAGATAGTCTTTGTACCCTATGCGATGAGAATGTCACATACTTGCTGTGTGATTTGGTATAAGATGCCTTATCCTTGCTGCGTGATCTGGGATAAGATGCTCTATTCTTGTTGTGTGATTTGGAATAGAATGCCCTATTCATATTGTGTGATCTTGAATAGGATGCCTTATACCTGTTGTGTGATCTGGCATCGAAAGACGCTTTATGTGTATTAAAATTGATGAAACTTGCTAAACGTGTTGAGATTACTCTGCACATCTACAACTTGGCAAAAGAGTGTGGTAAATGCTTGAGCTGAGGAAAGGAGTACAAAGATGTAATTAACTACGTAGAATGATTCTACGTTATAACGATATCATGAGATTTGAATTGTATTGAATTGCCTAATGCATTGGAATGATTGATTTTAGATTCTATACTTTACTATTAAAAATGCATACTATTTGTTTGGCATGATTGGGCGAAATGGCTTATAATGTGCTAGTGTAGAATTTGAGATATTAAGGGTCATGATAAAAAAAACCCCACTCACTAGCATTTTGTCTAACTTTTCAAATATTTTGTTTTATCCCCCCCCCCCCTCCCACATGTAGTGAAGGGCATCCAGTGTTGGACTTGAATCCTTGATCATCTATTGTGTCTTGTGATCGCATTATTTTGGTAGTGGCCATTGTCAGCTCGCATAGCAGGTAGAAGCTAAGCGAGACGAGTCTAAATGTTGTAATTAAGTTTTGTTTTCTTCTCTCAAGAGACTTTGTATTGAGTATCAAATATACTCACTTATTTTGAAAAATCAATGAAGTCGTCTCATTCCATTTATGTTCGTGTTCCGTGTTTAAAATTGTTGGTTGTATTTATTTTTGCTTACTAGACGTTCAGTATTTACCTGATGAGAGCTACACGTTGAATGTCTAGGAGGCACGCATGTAAGGCCCAAACCACATACCACTAACAAGATGAAAGTACCTCTATGCTGCAAACAAACAAGTATGAACATGGAGAGAAAAGAGAATGGAAAATATTACAAGTTAAGGGACAACGAGCATATAGATTCTTCCCTACTCAGGAGCCAAGCTCTCACTTTTACAATTGATCGAAGAAGAAGAAGAAAACTTTAACTGATGGCGGAAAGGCTATTCCTTTTCGGCACTTTCCATGGATTGACCTATTCAGGCCTCTGGCTGGTCTATTAAGACGTCTGACCATCTTGGCCAATACAGACCTCTCTTTCTTTGGTGAAGAGGGAGACTTTTTATAGACAACTTTTGGAGGAGAAACTTCTGTTCTTTTGAACATTTCGACGTTGCACGCTGAAAGCTGTCTGTGACATGTCACATCATCTCCCACTATTATTCTTGATGTCTAGCAAACCGCTCTCGCATTGTGATTTAGTCTTCTTGCCTCTTCTTCTCGCAAGAGACTCTGCGATTTGCTAACTTTTTCTTTTGTTAAAAATCCCGTGTTTAGACACTGAAAACAGCGTAAAACAGGTATAATGCTTATGTAAAATATATTTTCTGAATACTTATGAATTTGCAATATAAGTTACGCATTTTGATCCTCTTCTTATGCGTTTTGACCTCGTTATTCTAATAAAAGAGGCTATAATAACTTGTATTTCTATAAGTTAATAATCAGTGATATGCTTCTATTAGTGAAATTGATAGCTAGTGATAAAAGTCTATCAGTGGCTAACATTGATAGAATCCAAAATTTTGCTACAACTAGTAAATATTTTAATTTATTTTGCTATGTTAAAAAATGCCCATTGTTTAAATATATTACTCATTAACTTAAAATACTTAAATTGCACTACAAGAAAACGGAGCTTTCCCGACCCCAGAAACGACGTCGCTGAAAGCAACGTCGACGTTGCTCGACTTTCTGCGACGTTTGTGCTAAGGTGTTGCTAAATACCACTTTCCACGACGTCTCAAAAACGAACATCGCAGAAAGCGTACTCATTAATTTATTGTTTCACTTTTTTGCGACGTCCCTCCCGGAAATGTCGTGGAAAGCCGAACGATTCGTTTTGGTCAAGGGTTTCCGCGACGCACATAGCCTCCACATCACAGAAAGTGTAATCATTAATTTAGTGTTTCACTTTTTCGCAACTTTCGTCCTGGACACGTCGCAGAAAGCCGAACGATTTGTTTTGGTCAAGAGTTTCCGCGACGTACGTGGCCTCCACGTTGCGGAAAGCGTACTCATTAATTTATTGATTCACTTTTCTGCGACGTCCATTCTGGACATGTCCCGGAAAGCCAAACGATTCGTTTTGGTCAAGAGTTTTCGCGACGCACATTGCCTCCACGTCGCGGAAAGTGTAATCATTAATTTAGTGTTTCACTTTTTCGCGACGTCTGTCCCGGACACTTCGCGGAAAGCAAAACGATTCGTTTTCGTCAAGAGTTTCTGCGACGCACGTCGCCTCCACGTCGCGGTACCTTCTGCGACGCAGTGTCCTCCGACATCGTCGTAGGGCGAAACGTCATCGAAACGATTCAACTTTTTGCGACACTGCGGTGACGCACGTCGCGGATAGTCGAACGTATTAATTTCATAATAATTGTTTTAACACTTTCGGTGAAGTGGTTGTCCTTGAAAGTCGCCAAAAGGTAACAAAGAAACATAACGTTTCACGTTTCTGCGACGGGTGTCAGTGGCACGTCGCGAAAAGTGAAACGTAATAAATTTGTTTTTCACTTCTCGCGACGTGGTTGTCCTTGAACGTCGCGAAAAGTAAACATAACTTTCAATTTGTGTCTGTGGCACGTCGCGAAAAATGAAACGATATTTATTATGTTTCCACTTTCCGCGACGCGCCTCTGACACACGTTGCGGAAAGGGGAAACGTAATAAATTCATTTTTCCATTTTTCGTGACTTCAACAACCTCCACGTCACGAAAACGTGCTTTTCGCGACGTTTTCGAAGACGTCGTGGAAAGTCCCGGCTATTTCAACACAGATTTCATTCAAAAGTGAGAAAGAAAGGGAGAAATCGAGAGAGAAGAAAGGGAGAAATCGAGAGAGAAAGTGAGAGAGCCGTTGCCATCGTCGTTGTAGTTGTCGCCCGCCGTCGCCGCACCTCCTCTGTCGCCGTCGTCCTTGCCAGCCACCGTCTTGAGGTCGTTTTTTTGTATTTTTTTTGCATTTATGTTTAGGGTTTAGGGTTTATGTATATGTTTATTATTTATGTGTTAGTATAATTTTATGTGTGTGTAGGTGTTATGTGTATATTTAATGTGTATGTATATTTATATTTAGGTATATGTTTATTTTGTATCTGTTATGTGTATATGTTTAGGGTGTATGTATATGTATATATAGGTTTAGTTTTATGTGTTATATGTATATTTAAAGTGTAACGTGTAATATATATGTATGTATAGTTTAGTGCATATGTATATGTATGTATATATTTTTTTTATTGCAATTAGAAAATTAATAAAACTTTAAATAATGTATGAATTTAGATGAAATTTGAATATGTTTAGGGTTGTAAATATGAATTTCAATATTGAATTTGATATTCAATATGAATTTGATATTGAAATTGCATTTGAATTTCAATTTCAAATGCAATTTGAATTTTTAAAATTGTTAATTAACATAACTAAAATGGAGCATGTATAAAACTAATATAACATATTTATTTGTTAGGCTTTTTAACGAGATGAACAAGAGTTGGATGAAACTTAGAGATAAGTTTTCTGTTGAGTACAAAGAAGGAGTTTTTCAGTTTTTAGAGGTCGCAAAACATCACACAAATATTTATGGAAAATTAAGGTGTCCATGCAAGAAATGTATGAATTCAAACTGGGACTCCTTAGAGGGTGTGAGGCGACATCTATCAACCACTAGAATAGCCTCCTCCTATATCAACTGGGTGTATCATGGAGAGCCTTTGACATTGAACATAGGTATATAAACATTTAATGAAGGAACAAGTAGTAGTTACCCAATAATTGATGAAGGGACTAGCAGTAACTCAATAGTTGATGAAGGAACTAGCAGTAACCAAATAGTTGATGAAGGAACCAACAATAAAGCAGTTACTGAAGAAAATGAAATGTTGAATATGTTGCATGACTTACAAGCTGGTATTGAAGAAGTAGAAGAGAGGGAGGAAGGTTTAGAGTTAGAAGAAGACAAAACAAATAACGTATTTAAGGAGTTACTAAATCAAGCAAGTTGTGAGATATACCCCGGGTGTTCTGAATTTTTGTCACTAAATTTTTTGGTTAAAATGATGCACTTCAAGATTCTCAATGGTTGGAGCAACAAGTCCTTCGATGTGATGTTGGAGTTAAAAAAACGTGCATTTCCAATATGTGGTACTAACATCCCTAGTTCGTTCATGAAGCCAAACGAAAATTACTTGATTTGGGCTTAGGGTACGAGACTATCCATGCTTGTAAGTATGACTGTGTATTGTTCTGGAATGAGTTCGAGGACTTGCAACATTGTCCGACTTGTGGTGAGTCTCGATATAAGATTAATTCCAACAGATCAGGAAAGAAATTCCACAAAAGGTGTTGCGTTACTTTCTGTTGGTGCCAAGATTACAACGACTGTTTGTATCTCAAGGATAAACGATTGGAAAAAGATGATGTGTTGAGACATCGATGGAGAGGGATGGAAGCACTTTGATTCTGAATTTCCTGATTTTGCATTGGGGCCACGGAATGTTCACTTGGGGTTAGCTTCAGATGGATTCAATCCGTTCAGTCATATGAGTACCTCGTATAGTATATGGCCTGTGGTATTAATTCAATACAATTTGCCACCATGGAAATGTATGAAAGAGTCAAACTTTTTCATGTCATTGCTCATTCCCGGTCCTAAATCTCCCGGCAGAGAAATTGATGTGTACCTACAGCCTTTACTTGAAGAGTTAAAAAATCTATGGACGTTTGGTGTGCGTACGTATGATTGTCTAACGGATCAATATTTTCAGTTGTATGCAGCCTTGTTGTGGACAATTAATGACTTTCCAGCATATGGTGATTTATCCGGTTGGAGTACAAAAGGATATCAGGCATGTCCCGTTTGCATGGGGGATAGATCATCGTTCGGAATACGTAGAAAGATAGCATTCATGGGACATCGACAATATCTTTCAGACAATCATGTTTGGCGTAGAAGTAGACTTCATGATGGAAAGGTAGAGTGTAAATCATCTCCAGTTGTAATGAATGGCCAAGAAATATTGGAACAACTAGATTCTTTGGAGTTTCCAATAATGAGTAAGCATTCTTCGTTAAAAGATAGAAAAAGAAAAAGAGTTCTTAATTGGACTAAGAAAAGTATTTTTTTCGATCTTCCTTATTGGCCAAGACTACTTATTCGTCACAAACTTGATGTAATGCACATTGAAAAGAATGTTTGTGACAATTATGTCGGTACGTTGTTAAATATTGAAGGAAAAACAAAAGATACCACGAATGCCAGATTAGATTTACAAGATTTGAAAATAAGAAAGGATTTTCATTTGGTAGAAGTGGGTAACCGATTGGTGAAACCACATGCGAGCTATACATTGACCAACAGCGAGCGGATTGAGTTTTGTAAGTTCTTAAAAGTAGTTAAGTTTCCTGATGGATTCGTTTCTATTATTTCACGATGTGTGAATGCAAACGATGGAAAAATATCATGTCTCAAAACGCACGATTGTCATGTACTGCTACACCGAATTCTTCCAATCGGTGTTAGGGCATTCTTACCAAAAAATGTGTACACTGCAATTACTGAACTATGCAATTTTTTTCGTGATTTTTGCGCCAGGACGATAAGAATAAGTGATTTGGATAGATTGCAGTCAGATATTATAATTATATTGTGCAAATTGGAAAGAATATTTCCACCTGCTTTTTTCAGCGTCATGGTACATCTTGCAGTTCACTTGCCATATGAGACGAAAGTTACTAGTCCGGTTTCTTACAGTTGGATGTATCCCATTGAAAGCACGTCCTGAGGGGTTTATTGTAGAAGGATATCTTATGAACGAATCAAGTACTTTCTGTTCACGCTATCTGAAGGGGATTGGGACCCAATTCACTAGAGATGATCAAAATGATGATAGCATTGAAGAAGATGAAGTCATTGGTGAGTATGAAGTATTCATTCAGAAAGTACGACCATTGGGAGCGTCACGTTTACGAAGTTTATCGCAAGAAGAGAAACGACTCTTTCATTGGTACATCCTCAGCAATGTAGATGAAATAGCCGAATACCGGAGGTACAAATTTCTATACATATTTTAGGGTTTTATACTTTGCCGACACACAAACTCACAATTGTGTACTTTAGGAAACACCTGCTTCTGATACGTCGTCGAGGTGAAAGCTTTTCTGAACTGTTTAAAAGACACCAACGAGCATTTGTCGATTGGTTCAAAGCTCAGGTATTTCGAGTGAATGACTTTGAGCATTTCTACTTTATACATATTTTATACATATAAGTACTTTTATACTAAACCAAATTTCAGGTTATGGCAGAAATACGTGACAATTCAAACATTTCTGAAGATTTATTTTCACTCGCAATGGGACCATCATTAGATGTTTGCTCTGACAGTGGATGCATTGTTGGTGGCATACGATTTCACACGTTGGAGCGTGATTCCCGATGCACAACACAAAACAGTGGAGTCAAGGTAATCGGGGAAGGGAGTGGAGGCAGTGTGAACAATAATTTTTACGGTGTTTTGGATGAAGTGTTGCACGTTCAATATCCATTTGGACGACATGCTTGGTTATTCAAGTGTCGATGGTTTGACACAGACAGAAATAAAAATCATAGAACGCATGAAGAACTAGGCTACAAATTACTAAACACGTCCCGTTTTTGGTTCCCTGAGGAACCTGTGATTCTCGCAACCCAAGCACATCAGGTGTTCTACCTTGAGGATCCTAAAAATGGTATCAATTGGAAAATTGTTCAAGTGGTGCAAAATAAATGTGTGTGGGACGTGCCAGAAGTGGAAGATATTGAGAATGATGAACTTAATGTAATGGAAATCGTCGTTGAATATCGAGTGAACGAACACATCATTGAGGATGACACTCTGTGTAGGACTAAAGTTGATCCTACAATAGTGGAAAAACCAAATGTTTGTCATGTCGTGAAAAATTTCATAAACGATGAAGATGACGAACAATCATCACATCAAAGCGAGTCGTTCGATGATGAATAATAATGTTTTTTTGACGTATACACACATTTAATCATTTTTCTATGCATTAATTACGTTGTGATACTCACGTTTATTTGTTTAATGTTTTTTTTATTTTTATGTATGTAGATATGGAGTCTAACTTTCCGAGTAGTATGCTTGAGGAAGATTATTTACTTAATCTTGACGCGTTGGATAACGCGGGTGGTTCGTCGTCAGTAGGAGACACTTCAGGTTCGTAATAATATCAGCATATTTCATACAATTTCTCTCTCATATGATTATGTCTTTAAGTTATGCTTGTTGTATATAATCACAATATCGTTTTCAGTAGACCCCTCTCATTCGACTCCCACTGCGAAGAGAGTACGCCGACATTCTAGAAACATAGATGTCGAACGATACGTACAGCAGAATGGGAGAATTCCCATTTCCATCCCCCTGGAGGGGCAGACATGTCTCACCACACGCCCCTCGTTTCAATTGCACGATCGGTGTGCTGACACGAGACACGTTTCCTATTCAGGCCCTAAAGTGGGCAGATGTGCCACCGGAGTGCATCGAGGTCGTCAAGGGCGGCCTAACGGTAAGTCTGTAAATTCATAAACATTTATGTATGTTTCTATTTCCTTATTAATGCTCTACTGACTTGAAATATATTTCTTTTGTAGCAATTTTTCGTGTTTGATCGTAACGATCCAACACTAAATAGATTTGTTGAGCATCAAATGCTCACTATGTGGAAGGAATTCTGGTCAAGTAATCATCGCCATTTTAAGAAATTTAGTGACCCTGAACAAGCACGAGCAAACCCACCCCTGAGATTGGTCAATCGGGTGGAAGATTGGCACTTTCTATGTGATCACTACATCACTCAACAGTTTCAGGTAATTATTTATAAACTTTTATGTTACAATATTTCATTTATTTAAAAGTATAACGTTTTGATCATCGTCATTTTTGGAATGTATAGGAGCAATCAAGTATGTGTAAGGCTGTCAGGGCGCGACAGCCTTACAGCCATAGGAGCGACACAAAGTCGTTTCTTCAGATACAAATAGAGCTCAAGGAACTGCACGGTCATCTTGTATATCTTGTCGAGTTATTCAAAGAAACTCACTCCAGTAGTAATGGCGAGTTCATTTCACCAGCTGCAGAGGATGCTTTCGTAAGTTTTAAAAAACTTTATGTTTGGTTATACTTTAATTATTCTATGTTTTCAAGTCTAATAATCTCTCAAACTTACAAGCTTCTGTTGTACAGAATCAGATGGTGGATCTTCAGTCTCAGCCCGTCCCAGAGGGTTCTGAACCACTAACTCACGAGATATGTGAGACAGTTTTAGGTAGACGACTGGGCCACTCAAAAGGTCTTGGTTAGAGCCCAAAACCCAGGTCTAGGACTGATGCTTCATCTTCTTCCTCCAGTATGTATGACTACCAGACACACATAGCAGAGGTTAACGACCTCAAAGTGAGACTTGACAACACTAACAGAATGCTCGAAGAACAACACCTGAGGGAGGAGGAGCGAGATCGAAAAATTGCGGACCAAGCACGACAAAAGGAAGAGATGAAGAAGATGCTCGAGGAGATGAGTCGTGCACAGAGAGGCCCGTGATCACTTGGGTACGCACTTTTCAATATTTAATTTGCTTAACTTTCCATATGTGATATTCTAACAATACTTTCATGTTATTTGTAGGTTTGGCATCCACTGCACGAGAGCATTAGATCTTAAGTTTTTATTTTATGTAATGTTTTGAATTATGTAATTAATTTCTTGTATTGAACATATTTAATTTATCATTTGATTTCGTAACGAATAATACTTTTATTTCTATCAGTTTACTACAAATTTTATTACTTCGAGTAAACCAATGAATATATAATAATAATAATAAAATTAAAAAAAAAACCTTTTGCAAAGCAGAAGTCGCGGAAGGCTTATGCGACGCCGGCGTCGTAAAAGCTTTCTGCAACGTCTGCGCCGCCGAAGCTTTTTGCGACGTTTGTGTCGCAAGAACCTTCCGCGACGTATTGGGACCGTGCGCGGGGGAAATATTTTGCGGCGTAGCTTTTCGTGACGTTGTTTGTGTTTTCGGCTACGTTTCTGTGCGTCGGGGCAGAGCTGGTTTATTGTAGTGTTGCAACACATTTTAGTAACTAAAATTTCATAAAACTTAAATGAAACTCAAATGTTAAATATCAAAGTTCAACATATCTATTACAAATTTTAAAAAACTTCTTAATAATGGGTATGAATTATAATATTTATAAGTTGCAATATATATTTTAATAATATTATAAGTTAGGGTTAGGTTAGGTCAACCCATATTCTTAAAAATGTCACTCGAATCCAATCCAATCTGAAAAAAAAAAAATTCAACCCAACTTAACCCAAAATAAAAACTAGCCTAGTCCAACTCTTACGATTTGGGTTGGATAGTTCGGATTATTTGAACACTCCTATAGAGTTGAATCTGATGTAAAGTTGAAACTTTAAGTCGAATTTGACATAAAATGAGAAGTTGATGACTAAGTTTGCATCCTTCACCCGTTCCAATTTTATTTCAATTTATGAAACTTTTGTTGTGAAGTCCCACTTAAAGCTTTTATTTCACGAAGGAAACTGGATTCTTCTTAAATTCTACTTCGCTTAACTTAATGAAAAACTTCTTTTCATTGTAAATTGCACAAGAGTATTTATTTTTTTTAATATTTTTCTTAAAATTTATACAACGTGGTTGAGATACCTTGTTTCGTACCAACAAAGTTCAAAGATTTTATGAACCATTTGCGACAAATAATTTATCGTTTTTCCAAACTATTACATAATAAATTAGTGCTTCTAGTTTGAGTAGATCATATATATGAAATAAGATGCACAAAACATTGTTACAATAAAAAATAAAAAAATAAAAAAATAACAGCAACAACAACAATAATAAAAATAAATAAATAAAAATATAAAATATTCTTCATACTTCCCTAAGAATGAAGTCGAACTTTTGCTTCAATCAGGCAATATTCTTTGCACCTCCGGTTTGATCCTACAATCGTCAAATATGATTCATAGTCCAAAATCAAGGTCCAAATGAAAAATAACATTTTACCAGTCCGAAGGACCTCTCTTATCCACTAAGTCAAAGGCCTTCATCCTACAAGATCCAGTCAATCAATCCGTGGGTTGACTTTGATCCTAACTACGACGATTTCAATATTCTTTGATCCTCGTCCTCTGCTATAATACATACTCCTCCCTAACTGATTCTCAATGCAATTTGAGTTGCGAGCCTGAATTATCGAATATTGCTCGAATTCTTTATATATTGATTAGGAAATAAGAAAAATGAAAACTAAAAGACAATGAAATATTCTTTCGCAATATTCTTTGTCAATATTTTTTGAACCTGGTTTAGTTTGTAAACTTTCCTCTTTCTTGGACTGATAATACAGACTGATACTAAGAAAAAAGCCTATCCCTTGTTTTAATAACATCGATCAGTCGCTTCGCTTCGCGCATTTTTCCCCCTTAATTTAAGTAGGTTGTCGCTCCTTTGCAGTCTTTCTTTTCTTCTTCTTGCTGATTATTGCAGACTGCTCCGCTACTTTAATCCTTGCCTGCCAGTAGATGGAATGCACAAAAGAAAAGGTCTTATAGATGGGATGGGCCGACGGTCTGAGATAGCGTGTCTGGTCGATTTGTCTGTCGTCGTGTGGACTTTCTCAGTTTAGCGCTTTCCCTTCATGAAGAAGAGGGTGCAGGTAGGAATCCTTTCTTTTGATATTTAGAATAGAGTTCATATACGAGAGTCATAATAAATAATCAATTTGCTTATGAAAAAAGAAGATTTTGCATAGTTCCCCGCATAGTGGGCATTGACTCTTTTAGTAGTTTAGCTCGAGCGTGAACCTCTCCTGATACAACTCTTTCAAGAGTTTGAGAACCTCTTCCCTTTATGTGCTAGGGCGAGAGTCCTACTCGTTCCCACTCTGCGGTGATAGAATTGTATCTCTATCAAAGAGAAGATGGATGTGTAGGATTAAGAGAAAGAAGCCTTGAATGAGGCGATAGGGGAAGGAAAGGTCGCTTCTTCCATGACAGTAGGCTCTACTTCAACCTCCTCTGCTACTTCATTCCCCGATCCAAGCCGATGTTCTGCAGGCACTTATGAAACTGAAACTGTAATAGGCCCTGAGGATGACTTTGAAAAAGCCTGCTTCTTCCCTGTGACCTTGAGTACCTTTATCTCTTCCTGGTGGAGTTGCTGGGCAAAGGGAGACTATTTGTTGAATTACCTTTTTGGTGCAAGAACTGAAAGAGCACTCCAACCAACCCAGGGAATGAATGATTTCCATAACTGGGACTAAGTGAGCCCTAAACCCTCCCTCTTCTTATCCCATAGGCTCGAGGGTCAATCTGCTTTCTTCTTCCCATGGGACGGGCTTCCATGAGATCTTGAGTATGAGTCAGAGTCAGCCATAGATTTTCATCACAAGAATCCCAACTGAAGGAGGCTGCCTAAAGCCTAGAAGGTTAATATGGTTTTTAGTGGAATTCCAAATACTGAAGAGACTGCGTAGGTGCTAGAAGACAGGTTCGAAGGCGCAATTCAATATGTGGGGAATAGTGAGAAAGAATTTTCTGTGTTTTATCCCCCCTGAAAAGTAAGCTAAAGTGGGCGCAGTTGAGGAGTAGTTCCATTAATCAGTCAGCTAGACACTCCATTTTAGAAGCAAAGAATTTGCGAAAGGTGTAAAGATCTATGGATAAGGCGCAAAGAATATTGTGTGATCGATTCCTTATTTTGGAATAAGACTCTTACTATTTTAGTCCAGTTGAATCAGAAAATTTTTCGCTTTCTCAAAGTTTAAATTAAGGGCATTTCTAAAAATAACAAAATAAATTAAAATATTTACAAGTTATAGAAATTTTTTGGATTCTATCAATGATAGCCGTTGATAGACTTTTATCACTGTCTATCAATGCCACTAATGGAAAACATGTGAGTGGCTATTAATGTCTACTCATGATAGAGTCTGAAAAATTTACTATATGTTATAAATATTTTGTCAAACTTGTTACTTTTGACAATTCCCCTTTAAAATTAAGGGATTTAATTGAAGATGGGCTATTAGTTCCCAAATCACACAAATTCATTAAGATTACAACAATTTTGTAACAACAAGTGACCTACATGATTAATTAAATAGCATATTGGATAACAAATCATGCCAATTTTATTTAGCTTTGATATGCGAATAGATGATACAGATAAAAATTACAATGCTAAAAAATTATACAACATGCACAGTTCTCAAAATTTTAGTAAAATAATTGGATGTATCGAGATTCAAATTATAAATCTTGTGATTATTAGTACATTTGAATATCAATTGAGCTAAGTTTTTATTGACACACATGAAACTCAATTAGTAATTTGTATTGTAAAAATATATATATAAAAAAAGGTCTTTTAAAAAATATAACAAAGCTTCAAAGTATTTACACGATATAGAACAATTTCGAAAACGGAAAAAGCCCACAGGCCTACAATGAAAAACACAAAAAATGTCCCGTGATTAATTGACATCCAACGCATAATTTATTTGAGAAATGATCGTTTAGATTTTTTCCTACACGATCGTTCAGATTTGGGTAGACAAATTTCAACGATTTTTTATCAAGATTTTTTTGGAAAACAATCGTTTATATTTGGAAAACAATCGTTTATATTTGGAATACGATCGTTTAGATTTAATTGTTTAAATTTGGGTATCCAAATCTCAATGATTTTTTTTTTCAAATTTTTTTGGTACACGATCGTTTATATTTGAAAAATGATCATTTATATTTGAAAAATGATCATTTATATTTGAAACACGATAATTTAGATTTGACCGTTTAAATTTAGGTAGCAAAATCTCAACGATTTTTTTTCAACATTTTTTGGTATACGATCGTAGATTTGATCGTTTAAATTTGGTAGCTAAATTTAAACGATTTTTTTGCACACGATCGTTTACATTCGACTATTTTTGGTACACGATCATTTAGATTTAGCTATCCAATATACCAACTATTTTTTTTCACAATCTTTTATATTTTGAACAACCAAATAACAGTTTGAAAGAAATTAAGAAATAGATCTTTTATATTTGGTATACGATATTGAACCAATTAACAGTTTTAAAAAAAATAAAAAAACTACAAAAATAAAAGAGAAAAAAAGAAAAGACGATGAAAAGAAAAAAAATCGCAGAAAAAAAAGGGAAGAAAGACATGAAAAGGAAGGACAAACATGAAATATTTTTAAAAAAGTGACAATTTTATGGACTTTTTAATTTCGTTACATAGACCGTAAATATTTTATCAGATTGTTATATTTATGGATTTTTTTTTTAAAAAAAATCAACAAAGTACCACCAATGAATACAAAAAAGAAAATTACCATTTTTTTCACACTTTTTTTAAAAAATAATTTTTATTGAAAAGTGTTCATGCCCACACAATTAAATAAGGCGGAAAGTTCTTCTAAAATAAAAATAAACAAACGAGAAGAAATTCACTATTGATTAAGAAGAAAAATAATTTTTTTTAATGTGGAAAGTTCTTAAAAAATAAAAACAAAAGAGAAAAAATTCACTATTGATTAAGAGGAAAAAATAATTTGTTTTTTTTTAAAAAAAATTATAATGAAAATAGGGAAAATGGCGTCGCCCGGACTTGAACCGGAGACCTTCAGTGTGTTAGACTGACGTGATAACCAACTACACCACGACACCAGGACACCACATGTTCTCAAGAACTAAAATAACTTCGTGATTTAATATAAAAACTCAGATATTATGACGAAGTATCTTGTTTCGTAGCGGCCCCTATCTTCAGCTTCAGTGAGAAAATCGTTTATCCGACCGGAGCAGAGATGTTCGATTCTACGCCCCTTCACTGCCGTTTCACAACGATTTGGCCGTTGCTGCAACACAGTTGCCATTACAACTCTTCAAATTCCACAAAATTCCGGCCCCCCCATCTCAATTTGTCTCTTATCCAGGCCTCCGGACCAATGGGGTTTCCTGTTTTTGCTGTGAAGAGGTTGGGGAAAGGCGGCATTGCCCTCACTGAGCCAAGTGATTCCGACATTGACTTTGATGAATTTTTCGATGAGGATGAGGATAATTTTCAGGATGAGGATGATATTCTTTTGCCGTTAAAGAACACGAGAGAGTGGCATGCGGCGAGGCCTCGTGGATTTGGAGAAGGGAAGGTGTATGATACTTCGATTGAAGACAACTTGCTACAAGAAATGGAGCAGATTAGGGAAGCTCAAGCTGCTAATATCAATAACCTCAAGAATCAGTCTTCTTCTAATCCCAACTCTAGTAGAAATGTCGTAGAGATAGCAGGTCAGCCTCAATCTCTCTCAATTTTTAACTCTTTATTCTCTGATTCTGCAAACTGCTGCTGAATTGAAATGTTTGTTATTGTTTAGCTCATAGTTTTTGTTTTTGTTTTTTCTGTAAATTAAATTTGTGGGTGTAGACATTTGCCCAGATAGATTAAGAGTGGAAAATATCATCGGTGGAGAACGGTCCGTTGCTCTTATCAATTGATGTCGTAGCTATGGTTTAAAGTGAACCTAGCTATGTCAGTGATATTCTTGGACTCCAAATAAAATTTGTGAGCTTTGTAAATGGATCTCTATTTCGGATAAAGTGTCTAAGAAGCAGTAGACAAGTAGAGCTTTATCTAATCAAGTGAAGTTGATAGGAGTATGTGTTTGTTTGAGAGGAGGAGATTAAGAGTGCGATAGTGGTAGATACCAAGTAGATTATATAATTTGATCTGTGGTAGCTGGGTTTACTCTGGGCCTTGATTAGAGCAAACTTTCGATGGTGATTTGGAGTGGGACAGATGAAGGGAGGACTGTTAGCTGCAAACGAAGTTTCTAGAGAAGGGAGAGATCCACTAGTATATAACTGAGGACAATTATCTTTTTTTGGTATGCGATCTTTCAAGTGATTTTCAAAGTAAAATTGTGAGGACTGGTTTCAAGTGATTTTCAAAGTAAAATTGTGAGTACTTATAATCAGAACATAGAATATCATATATCATTGTGGAGATGTGTGAAGGATTTGTTTTCGAAGACCCTGGGTGACAAAACTCAAGATGGGAGAGTGAAGTTTTGAGCACAGTTAGTGGAAAAAAGCATACGGTTGTCCCAATCTAATCATAATATTGAGGCACCTTGTGTGTTCATTGATGGGGACACCGGGAATTCTTGGTTTACTAGTTTTATGGACTAATAAACTATTCTTCGATTGGGGTACAACTTGTCCCCAAAAATTTGTTTTGCTCTACTGCTGAATGTGCAGAATCTCAATGTTGAAAGTGGGCTCAATGGTTTACAAGTAAATAAGCCATTTTTTTGCTTCATATTTGCCCCAATGCCTATCCTTTATTTCTTGCACTCTATCATCTTGTTTATGGACGTTGGCCTATGCTAAAATTGAGGGTTCAATCATGACCTATTGTTGTAATTTCAAATCAGGTTCCTTATTCCAGCCAAATCAATTTATCTGAAGTTCTGGTTCTACTTCTAATTAGTTAAATATGGAACCCCTTTAGTTCTGTGAAATCTTGATTTCGACCCATTCAAAATATAGCTTATAAGGTTTTCCAGCACCTCTTACTAGCAGTGATGGATCCAGAAAATTTATTGAAGAAAAATGGAAATTATGGCTAAAAAGAAATCTGTAGAAACTCTTTAATTTCAATTAGAATTGTGTTTTATGCAAAACTAAATATCATTGATGCACAAAATGGACCATTGTAATTCTACCAAGACCCATAAATCTGTAGAAACTCTTTAATTTCAATTAGAATTGTGTTTTATGCCAAACTAAATATCATTGATGCACAAAATGGACCATTGTAATTCTACCACGACCCACAAATTTAAAAATATTAAAATACTTTCTTTCGATATCCTATTGCTTTTTCACTAGTCATATTTTTTAGAAAAATTGCATCAGATAACAAATAAATTTTAAAAAAATTAGCTCATAGTACATCTTTTTTGCATATTACGAATATGACAAATATGACAAGTAATTAATGATGACAGTTATCAGAGAGCTATTGGAGGGCTATCACATGCTATCAGAAGGTTATCCGCTTTTAAATTTACTATTTTTGCAATTTAGAAAATGTAGTGACATGAGTCCTATTATTATAATTTTTTATTTTATTTTTGCAAATGCCCCTATTTCTTAGGACTAATTGGGGGCCATATGTGAGGAAAATACTTTAATTAACAATTTTCCTAAAGAAAACACTAAGAAATAAGAATTACAATACTTCATTCAAGTTTAAGACAATGACATTACATTTTAAAGTTGGTACATATAACGTTTCTTTATGTTATTTGGTTTATGAGATCTAATAGCATAATCAATCCCCCAATCTTAAGTCTAGAATCAATATCTTCATTGTTTAGCATCTTCATTTTGTGTAGGTAAAGCCTTACAACATGTTTTTGCTCTCTGTCTTTATGTTAGTTCATGTTTTGATGTGTGAGATTTGTGAAGTTTGAGGTGCAATTTGTGCAGTGTGAAAATCATTGATTTTTATCATTATGTTAGTTCTTGGAAGATGGAGTAACCTATGATATCTCCTATAGTTTTCAACCTCTATCACTGTTGGCTATGGTTTCTTTGATCTTTGTAATAATTTTTTTATTTTTCTGTTAGTTATTTGTTCATTTTTTGGTTTTGATGATCTCTTGTATTCCTAAAAAGATTTTGCATCCCTTGGGTGTTAGAATTGTATAATGTTTGATCAATAGGAGCAAGAATGAGTCTTTAAATTCATTCAGATATTTTATGGACAATGGGGCTTGGATTTTTTTTTCTTTGTTTTGTTAATGAGTTTAAAGCTCCCATTGTTGTCTATTTATACTGGTGTGAGATTTCATGT
Source organism: Cucumis hystrix (assembly GCA_025688845.1). Lineage (NCBI taxonomy): Eukaryota > Viridiplantae > Streptophyta > Magnoliopsida > Cucurbitales > Cucurbitaceae > Cucumis > Cucumis hystrix. The sequence continues at coordinate 9,064,107 of CM046891.1, read as the reverse complement.
CATGGGGTTAGTTGTTCATTTTTATGCAAATTGGAATATCATAATCTCTCCCTGGTTTTCCTTTCCCTTTGTGATTGAACAACAACAAAAAGGAATATAACTTTTAGGAAATGTGTAAGCAGATTTCCAAAATACCCCTCATGATATTTGATATTTGACGATGACAAGGTGGAGCCATGGATGTATATACACTTTTTAGAAGCTTTATAGGTGAGTGTGAGAGTCAAGTGACATACACTTTTTAGTTTATTTTGAAAGTCAAAGATTATTGATGACATTGTGAATGTTGATTCAAAATCATACGTGGCTAGCCTTGAGAAGGTATTCTCTTGGTATCTATTATTTCTATTTTTTTTGGGTCACTCTATTGCTAAAGTTGATATAAAATTTATTTTGAAATCACTTTCACAACATATCTATTGAATTTACTAATATCAATCTTGTCTTTCATGTGTACACAAAATCATGGAGGTTTTTTTCAAGCCTATAGCTCCATTGAGATGGTAACAGGACTGAAAACAAATTATTGAATTTTTTTTGTGAAAAGTCCAACATTTTAAGTTAGTGAGCATGGAAAATACAAGTCTTTCTCTGCCCCTTGGGATTTTTTTCCTGTCAAATTTTTTAGCCCCATTTTTGGTGCATTGCTTTTTCCCTTTGTGGATCGAGAACAAAACCTATTTGTATTTAAATAAATAGAGAGAAAAGAATCAGCCTTGGGCTGAGGAAGACACTCGCTTGCAAGAAACTAAAGAAAAATTTTCCAATTGTTCAGAATATCATGAAAAGGCTAGTTACAGACAAAATTTCTTGTGATTAAGATATCAAAGGAAGATATACACTATACACTGTCCAATCTTCTAATTTTGCTAAAAAAGTAAGTGAAGTAAAGACATTGAAGTAGCAAGATTATACTAGAAGAATAAAACCATTCCAAGTAAGATAAATCTTGAATAGAATATCCTTCAGCATGCCATGAAGTCTTGAGACAAGCCGAAGTTATCTAATCTGACCATGAGAGATACTTGATGTAGTAACATCTTCCTTGAAGTCTTATTGTAATCTTTTTCTACATATTTACAGGCTATGGATAGGCTTCTCGAGATGAACTTATTTTAATTGAAGGCTTTGGATTGATGTATGCCTCGCCACTGTGAGTTTGTCTACTGCCTCTTTTTCTGCTTCTTTGTCTATATTTCACAATACCATTATTTACTGGTCTTCTAAGTAGGCCTTCCACATAGAAAGCTAACGACTTAGCCTTTTACTTGTATGCCTAAGGTGATCACTAATGGAGTCAAGTTAGGGCCCTATGAACTTTAAGCTAAATTATGATCCACGAAGTCCGGACCCTTATGTTTGGGACCATAGCTATTAGCTCCCTGAAATCAGACTAAAGTCTTATAACATGAAACTTAAAAGACCAAGGACTATAGCGGTTTCCATCCATTCGAAGGAATCTACTTAACATCCCAAGGGAATATTCTTCAATAGAGAATTTTTAAATCTTTTGTTGTGAGAAAAACACTAAATCATTTCCACTCTCCCCCTTCTGCAGCTAGTTGGAATATGTCAATTATCAATTATCACCCTTGTAAGACGGAAGCAGGAGATTGTCGAGTTGAAGGCAAGTTTTACATTTCTTTCCTTTTAGACTTCATGATTTCAACGTTGTTATCACGCATCTCCTTGTTCAGTATGTCTTCATTTTAGCCAAGAGTAAATTCATTAGTGTTAAATTGCATTTGAATTGATTGATACTCAGGCTTATAAAATGATTCCACTTTTAATCTTTTCACTTTTAGATGTTGGATCAAAACTCATATGTTTTCCCTCAAAATGGTGAGTTGGGATGGTCTTCTAAAAATGGGCGACCAAATCTACAAGCAAGCCACTATTGGTATGCTTCCACTTCATTTATCATTATTATTAGTATTGTTATTGTTGTTTTAATAAAATTGCTGACATGAGATTAGTTTAACATAGGTTGACATACATTTTTCATTAATCACAATCCTTAGCATAGTGAATAAATTAAATGTTTTCTTTTGTCAGTCTAGCTGATATATTAGTGATATCAAAAGATTTGAACTAGAAATAAAATATGTGGATCAGGCTATGTTGAAATGAGCACATGCTGCAAGCTATTGACATTACAAAATGACTGCTGGTTTTCTTCCGATTGATGATATATACTGTTGTTTTTTCATATCATGAAATGGAAATATTTGCAAATGTGTCATTTAATGGTGTCTGTTCAGTTTTATTTGATTCCATGTATGAATTTCTCCACTAAATTTAACTTTTAGTTTCATCCTTAATGCTCCAATGCTCTACATTTTTGTTAATCTGTTCTTCACACTCATTTTATATGATGAAGTTCTTTTGAATCCGTCTTGGGTTTGCTTTTGCCCTTAGATATGTTTTCCAGCATTATCTTGTTCACCACACATTGTTTTGTTTACTTAATTATGTTTTTGTTTATTTGGAATGTCTGGAACATTTATTGTTTCTCTCTTTTTTTATTGATGGGTTATTGTTATGAGTTTTGGGTGTTTTTTTTTTTTTTTTTTTTTTTTCAAGTTAGGGTTTTTTTTTGTGTGAATATATGTTTTTTTGTTAATGTAGTGTTTGATTTGTTAGCTCTGAGAAGCTACATTGTTGTTCTGTTGTGTGTTCTTTATTTTAAGGATATAATATTGATAGATGAAAACTAAATGAGGGAATTAAAGAGTTGCCCTAAGGACTGAGTTTTCATACAACAGATTAAGTTCATGTTTCTTGGGAAATTGCCAAAAATAGGCTAAAAGAGGGATAAAAGATTTTTGGGATTGATTTTGAAAAAGTTGATCTTTAGGACAAATTGAGGATGAATTGTCTAAATTACCCTTTTAAAAATTTTCCTTTATCTTCCCTTCCATTTTCTCTCTCATTTTCTTCTTTCATCTCTTCATTCCCTTCCATGGCACCTTTATTTTCTCCATCCATCAACACATTCTTCTTCTCACAAACGTAAAGAACATTCTTTCCTTTTCATCATTCTCTATTATGTCTCTATCTCTTTTTCCTCCCCTTATAAAGTTGATTTTGAAACTAATAGTGAAAGTTTGAAATGTGCGAGATAGGTGCGAGATGTGTGCGAAATAAAACATCCGACCTAATAAACTTACTAAACATGTACAAAATCACTCTAAATGGCTTAGGAGGGGTAGCAATTTGATTGTGAAACTCATAGTGAAAGTTTGAAACGTGCGAGATGCGTGTGGAATAAAAGATCCAACCTAATAAACTTACTAAACATGCACAAAATCACTCTAAATGACTTATGAGGGGTAGCAATTTGATTGTGAAACTCATAGTGAAAGTTTGAAGCGTGCGAGATGGTTGCGAGATGTTTGCAAGATGCATGCGAGATAAAATTGAAGGGTCTAATAAATTTAATAAACATGCACAGAATTAATTGAGCTAGTATATACCAAGCTTAAAGTACTTTAAATTGGGATAATTTGAAAACTACACTTGTAATATTTGCCAAAACTTGACAAAATGAATAGATAAAACTATTTAAAAATGAGAAAGCTTCAACCAATAGAGCAATCCCACGTGAGCATTTGATAGAAGGGGTCCTCTTTATCACCTATTTCCTAATCTTTGGTGCTAATCTCCTCATCATTAGCGTTATAAGTTCACTCCAAATATCAACAAATTCTCATTCAAGCTTTGAAGCTTCATTTTTACATCAATTTCTTAGAGACAACCCTTCAAACTCACTCTTCTTTGGCTCTTTCTATCACTTAAATCAAATACAAAAATGGGAATTCATCTGCCTTCGCTTTTCCTTAATGCCAAGCAAATATTCAGAACACAATTTGTTTCAACAAGATGTCATTCCAAGTAGAATACTATTGTATGTTGATTTCTGTATAAATATTAAAGCAATACAAACAAACAACAAAATCATACAGAATCAGCTCAGGCTCCATGATGATTTAGTGTTCTTTCTTTTCTGTGCCCATGTCTAAACTAACCTCTGATTAAGTTGTCACATTTTCACCCAATCTCTTCTCGCACATTGCACCATAACCCCAATGAAAAACTATAGAATACCGATTAATGAAAAACTACAGAATACCGGTCCAAATGCAACCCAAAATGAAAATTTTCCCTAACCATTTGCCACACCCACAATCCTAATCTTCTTCAAACACGATGAAAAAAAAGGAAAATTGAGGAAGTACTAACTGAAATCGTTGGAAATGAGGAAAATAAATCGCCTAAACGGAGAAGAAATCGTTTGACGATCGCCGAAAAACTGAAACCTAAACAAATTAAGAACAAAAAATTTGATTATGAAACCTAAATAAATTAAGAACGAAAAATGTTATAAAAAGTGACTTTTGTTGTAGAGACGGGGGCTTGACCAATCTGCGACGATGAAGAAGACGACGACTGAGAAAAGAGAAGAGTTGAAGTCGGCTACGTTTTGCATCAGTAGAAGAGAAAGTGAGGGAGAAGAAGAAAGCCGAAAGTGAGGGAGAAGGAGAAAGCTGAAAGTGAGGGAGAAGGAAAAGGAGAATAATAGCAAAAAGTTGATTTTAAGGGTTTTTTTAATTGAAGGGCAATATAAACTTTTCATAGCTTATTTGTCCTAAAACCCATCTTTTTAAAACACTTATCTCAAAAGTCTTTATACCCTTAAAAATAATCCCAATTTTGGTAATTTCCCATGTTTATTGTTTATTTTGTATGATAAGTCACTAGATAAATTAGTAGTTGCGTCCTTATCTGTATATTACGTCCTTGACCTTCTCCCATTGTGACCACTGACCATTGACCAATGTTTTTCGCATTATGTGACAATCTTGACATTCACGTTTGTTTTTTGGTACAAGGCATATGTGATTCTTAATTGTGAAATATGGAAGAAATATTAATGTCCAAAGTTTCTGGTGTTCAAAGCCTTTCTTCAAGCGTTCAAAGCACTCTGAACAAGAAATATTGATGGTGTTGACTATGCAAAAATCAACCTGAACTGTATCAAACGATTCCACGTCAAGGTCATGCATCATGAATGTTGGAATTGAATCGCTTACTTAGTTACTTTGTGAATTAGGTATTTATTTAGTTCTTTAACTAATTTATTGTTAGAGTTAGATTATGATATTTCTTTTTATTTTTTGTTAGGTGATTGATGTGTGGAGAAAACATTGGAGCAACACATATATGTGAGATAATTTTGGTATTGCTACAATTTAAACACTTTTTTTATCCTATCAAAATTTTGGGATTATATATATGAAGTCATTTTATTTGAATTAAGAATTTACTTGTTTTAATAGTTAAGAACTTCGTTGGAACTTAGTGTTGATGATTATTTCAAATCTTTGAATGTATATAATGCTTTTTTTATATATATGTTATAAATTTGAATATTTTGGTAGTAATTATGATTGTAGATTTATATGAATGTGAACTATACCTTCTTAGTATGATAAATTACGGCTTGATCTATAAATATCTATATGATTATAATTTGATTTTACAATAATAATATTGGATAGGTGCTATTAGATCAATTATGGTTATGTTTGTATTATTACAAAGAATGCTATAGAGGGTCGATCAACAATAAAGTTTGTGTGTAAAAATGGGGTATTTATAACTTTTTTCTATTACAATAAATAATGTTAATAAAAATAAAAGACCTTCAATAACATATCTAGTCTCTTATAATGTCTTTTTATTGTTATAATATTTTTTATGATACTTTTTCAATATCATGAAACATTTTCATAACAGTGAATTAAAGTTATAATATATCAATTTTTATATTGTTATTAATAGCTCTACAAAAATCGCAATTAAAAGTCAAAAACTTTTTTCTACGATAACATTCATAAAACACTAAAAAAAAATGGTTTATAGCATTTTTTCAATGTTATTAAAATATCTATTGAATGGTTTTGATAACGCTTTTTCGAACGCAATAAAAAACGCTACAAAAAGTTTTTTATAACAATTTTCCAATGTTATTAAAACACTATTGAAACATTTTGATAGCGTTTTTTCAATGTTATTAAAATAGCTATTGAAATGTTTTGATATTGTTTTTCGAATGCAATAAAAATGCTATAAAATGTCTTTTATAACATTTTTCTAATGTTATTGAAAACGCTATTGAAACATTTTGATAACAATTTTTTCAACACAATAAAAAACGCTATCCAACTTTCAATAGCATTTTTTTTTCACGTTATAAAAAGCATTTATAGCATCATATATGTGCTATCAATAGAGACATATTATAGCGTTGTGCGCAACGTTGTAAAAACGCTATGAAAAGTCATGGACTTTTAATAACATCAACTATGACAGCATCTCGAAAAGCTATCGAAAATCAACAATAGCATTTTTTTTATGCTATCGTAACTGATATTTCTTATAGTGTATGTACATGAAAAGATACAAAAAATTAAAGTAAAAAGATGTGTTGAGCCGCAGAATGCATTGTTAGGGGTCAAAAAACTTGAACCGTCAGTTCGGGTTGGATTGTGCTTCAACAACAACATTACCGAACCGAACCGAATTGAACTGGTCGGTTCGGTTCGGTTCAAATGTCAAATAGGTTAAAATTGATTTCGTATGATACACTACTACAAAAACAGGATTACTTGACACCTGCATGTTTGAAATACTTGACAGTTTTTATTAAAACTGTCAAGTTAAATGAAAAAACGTCAAGAATAACAAAAAACTAGAAAAAGGCATCATTTTTCAATTATTTTTCTAATACTTGACAGATTAAAAGCGTCAAGTACAGTGTTATTTACTTGACATTTTTTAAATGTAAAAAATTACCTAATTTAAAATAAAAATTTTCCTTCTCTCTAAAACAAATTATATTCCCAAATTTTCATTTTCTTTATTTTCTCCATATCCCCAAATTTCCTTTTCCCCCGAAATTTCTTAACAAATTCATTTTTCCACAATTCCTCCTCTTCTTCATTTACATACATTATACCAAACCCTTTTGCCCTTGCACGATTTTTTCTTCTGCACAAAAAATTTCCATCCATCAAAGCAACAATGTCCGATAGAGGAAAATGAGGAAAAGGTCTTGGAAAGAATTTAGGGTATAAGGTCTTGGAAAGGGAGGAGAAACTGACGACGTTCTCAAGATCTTCCTAAAAAATGTCATTTGCGACATTGTCACTTACACTGAGCACACTTGCCGGAAGACTGTCATCGCCATGGATGTTGTGTACACGCTCAATAGGCAAGGACGTACTTTATACGACTTTGGAGGTTTGGGTTAATGAAACCTAGGGTTTGGATTTGGTTGTTGTTCGGTGATTTTTTATGATATTTGTAATCTACAGACATTTTTCTTGTTCCCCTTTCTTTGTTATAAATAGGTCAACTTACAGAAATGGAATTGATGAAGAAACGGGAAAACTTTGGTTGTGGGATTGATAAAGAAACTGTAAAACTTGCAGAAAGATCCACTTTTGAGATTGTTCATTGGTCGGTATGTTGTAGAGTGCTCTATTGTTATGTAATGAAAGTTCCACTTTTGAGAATGTTTATAGTTCTGTTTACTAGTCATTTAATGGCTTTATTTATTTTTCCATTTAGGTATTTTGAGTGTTTTTCTTCTCGTTTTAAATAATAATTTTATATTAATTACGTTGTCATAAAAATATGTCTTGCACGCCTATTTTCATCCTGGTTTTCTTTCATTTTAAAGATTTTGATGATGCTTGCTGTATTTGTCTCGACCCATTTACCTCTGATGATCCTGCCACTGTAAGTTCATCACTTAAACTTCCTCTTTTTGTTCATACACCTATAGTTAGGCTGTTGTTAGGCTGCACTTGGATATATCTAGGTGAATTAGTTTAGTTGATATTTTTTGTTCATACACCTATAGTTAGGCTGTTGTTGTTAGAAAAGTTAGGCTAACTACATGTATGTAATGGTTCCATTGATATTATATATGTTAAAATATTATTAAAAGTTCTTTGATGGAAAAAGTTAGTTCATTCAATTGTTCAACAAGTGTGTACTTTAGCACATTTGTACATGTACTCTCTTGCATTACTTATATACATTCGGCTTCAAAACAGGTGCACGAAACACTATGAAGATATTTTAAAATATATAATTTTCTTTAAAAAAAAAAAAAACTTGACTTCCAAAACATGTCAAGAATACATACATTCTTGACATGCAAAAAATGTCAAGAAATCACATGTACTTGACGTTTATAAACTGTCAAGTATAACTCTACTTGACACTTAAAATCTGTCAAACAAAATCATTATTATTCTTGACAATGGATTACTTGACGATTAAAAAGTGTCAAGTAATCTCATATACTTGACGCCTTTTACCTGTCAAGTAAACTGGCCTTACTTGACGTTTAAAAACAATCAAGTATACCTTCCTTATTCTTGACAATGGATTACTTGACACTTTTAAAAGCGTCAAGTAAACCTTTACTTGACAGTTTTTAAGAGTGAACTAAGGCCGATTTTGTAGTAGTGATATTTCGATTTCCACCTCTATCTACGCCGTTCTCCGTTCGTTTAGTCTTCCTTCTTCTGTTCACGTGGGTCTGGAAAAAGAGGAAAAAAAGTCTTCACCAAATTGTTCCTTTCAAGCCCAATCTCCGATCCTCTTTCTTCTTCCGTTCACGTGGATCTGAGTTTGATTTCGACGATTTCGACGATTCTCTGTTCATAATTATGTTTCATGGGTTTTTTTTATTTAAAAATCGAATCTGGGTAGCTGGATATTGAAATGCCTAAATTTTGTTCAAACCCTAGATCTGTGAAACTCCAATTGTTCAAACCCTAGTATGATGTTTATGATAAATCAATTGTTGTGGTGATATTGATTGGTCAAAGAAAAGAAAACAGAGGAGAAGGGGAAGAAATAGGGAAAAGATGAAAGAGAAGGATGAAGAGAAAAAAGAGAGTAAGGTGACACTTAAGAAAGAAGGAAGGAAAGAAGGGAGGAAGGAAGGGAAGAAGGAAGGAAGGAAGGAAGGAAGAAAGGAAAAAGGAAGAAAGAACGAAAGAAGGAAAAAGAAAGAAAGAACGAAAGAAGGAAAGAAAGAAAGGAAGAAAGGAAAGAAAGAAAAAAAGGGAAAAAATAATATAAAATAAAGAAAAAAGACCCGACCCAAATTTGAGTCAGGTTGGATCGGGTCATAACATTGTGGAAACCGTGCACCTCGGGTTGGGTCGGGTTTGGATGAAAACCGACCCGAACCAACCCAATTACACCCCTATGCATTGTTGTGAATTCTTTGGCTCTTTTACAAGTTAGAAGAATGGTTGGTGAGCTTCTCTCTCTAATCTCTCACTCAGAAGTTGATTGAAGAAGCGGTGGAGGAAGAGGACTTCTACTACAGATGGGGAAGGATTTTAAAATTTTCCTTCCATTAGCCTTCCTTAAGGGAGAACCCCCTTAGATCCTTGTTCATGGTGAAGTTGGAGGTCTTTACAGGCATACTTGGGCGGCAAGAAATTAGTGCTCTGCTACACACCGTCCTTATCCTCTGCAAAGAGCAAAAAGTAGTGATGTTTGTAGGAAAGAAGGCGTTTTGGAGCAAGTCTACGCGATAAGAGGTTGGCGAATTGAAGTTGTTTACGAGGAAATAAGGTTATGCGATAGAACTTTTCAGCATCTAAGTGTTACAGAGTCTCCGCAAGATGGTGTTTGGCGAGAAGTAAGGAAAATTCTAGAAAATTTCCTAAGTTACTTAATGAGCCACGTGTAGAGTTAAGTTAAGCATGATTAAGTTAAACTTTAAGCTTACACGTGCACCACTAAGAGTAGGTGCTAACGAGCTGGTAAGAGATTAAAGATGGCTAAGCTTGTTTAAGGAGTAGTATATCTAGAGATTGAGATAAGATTATTAGTCATTGTTACTCTGCAAAGTTGAAGAGAAAAGTTTATGTGTCGTAGTGCTGCTAAAGTTGCTACGCGAGAAGAAGAAAAGTAGAGGCGATTCGAGTTTAAGTAACAGAGTTCTAGGAGTGTTTTTCTTCAAACTATTTATATGATTTTAAGCCTTCCTTGTAAAGTTTTTATTGTTTTAAAATCTTGATTTCAATATAAATGTTTCTAAATGAGATTTATACGAAAAGTTTAAATAATTTTAAAGTATGTTTTATGTGTTACAAGTGATTGTGAAATGGTGTTCAAACCATTAGTCTACTTTCTATCGATGAGATGACTATCATGTGCACATAAGAAGTAAAAGCAACTATGTATTAAAGATGTGCGTGGTGAGATGAGGCAGGACAATGTATATAAGATGTGCATTGTGTCTCAGCCTAAGCAATAAGGATGAATCAGGATGTTCTCAGATGTTGTTGTCACACTAGTCTAAACACAAAGTAATGAGACATAGCGTAGAGAATGATTTGAGATCCGTGGTGAAAGGAATGATTATTGACAAATGCGTGTTTATGTGAATTGTTGAACTTGTGTGGTTTGTTATGCGAAAGGATATGTTATATGAAAAGGTGATTTCATGCGATTTGATGCTTAATAAAATGATGTTTACAAAAGGATTTCTTAAAACCTTACTAAGTTTGTTGATTTACATTTTTAAGTTACTTTTCAGGTTCCAAACGTTTTAAGGATATGTTTAAGGAAAGGTAAAGGGCTTGCTAGGCGAAAAGGCTGTCAAGGCGTTTTAGCTTAAGTTTTAAGTTTTATATTTTTGACCAAGTGTTGTAAAGCTTATTGTAAAACGCTTAGCTAAAAATTTAATAAAGTTTAAGTTTCAATTACTTCTTTGTGTTAAGTTTTTTCTTATCGCCTAAAGTATACTATTTATGTTGAGTTTGAGGTTAGGCGATCAACCAAGGCTTAAGAACCTCAAGACTGAGTGTCTTTGGCGTTTAACGTGTCAAGGATACTCGAAGTCATATTGTCTCTATCATAGGAAGCAAGGTGTGTGCAGGGTGTCAGGGTCATACTTGTCCAAGGCGTGTTTGCCTATGGCTGTATGCTCCAAATACCCCCAATTTATCTTATCTTTATGTCTTATATCTAGTTTAAGTAGTTGCTTTCCATTTTAAGTCATAAAGCTTGGGTGTGACGTTTCGGCATTTTCATACGCAAGCCTACCAGAGCTAAAAATGTTCAAAATATGCTATAGAGGAGGCATACCAGTTGAATCCCCGCCGAAGCATTGTTGTACTCTTTGCAAGCAAACATTTTCCCTTGCAACTGACAATCATCAATGCATATTGTAACGTCAATTTCAATGTATTTCCTTCTTTCTTGCGTTTTATAAACAATTTTTGTAACGACCCAACTTTTTGAACTAAACTGAGGTCATTACTATATTACAAAGACACTTCTTTTAAAAATAAGAGTTTATAAAATCTGTTACAATCAATAAACATCGAAGAATCTTTATTCGAGCCCTATTTCAAACAAAATTTAAGGTTTGAAAGTATAGTTTATAAAATCAAGAAATAAACAGTCGTTCTAAACATGAAACTCATTTCGGTCACAAATACTAAAGTAAAACAAATAAAAGACTGTAAGCGGAAGCAATTTTGAAGAAAATCCCTCTATGGCGATCACGTCTACTTCTTGTCCCTCGTCGGTCTGCCTCTTGTATTACCTTTGCCTGAAAAGTTAAACATGAAAGAGGAAGTATAAATATACTCAATAAGAGACCCACTACTGGTCCCACTAGAGGTAAAATTATTAGATTACTATTGGGAGGTACCCTGCATCAGAACAGTCTTGTGATCCCGTAGGATGCACATAATCAGTTTAGTACTCCCAAAGGTTGCACTTATCAGTCTAGCGCCCCCGAAGGATGCACCTATCAATCTTGTGCTCCAAACGATGCACAACAGGTGGTGATCCCGTGGGACACCTGCAAGGCACACTACCAAGTAGATAAAGTTAACAGTTCCTTTCAGTCAATCTTAACCTTTAAAACGGTCAACCCAATTTACAATATAAACTACCATCATGTCATTCTTTCAGTTCAACACATATACAGTCAAATTACCCAATCCAGTACATAATCAAACATTATCATATTGGTTCCTCAAACAATTAAACTTAGACATAAGTGTCACTCACCTCAGTTCAGTCAATTCAACCTACAGTACACTACCTATGCATTAACGTAACAGTCAACAACCGACAACTTAATCAATTCAATGTCCTCAGTTCAGTCATCATAACAAATTTTACATATCAGTCAATCCATCTTAGTTCAGTAAAATTCATACAGTTGAATGGTCATCTTATGTAAATTTGCATATCAGTTAGTCCATCTCAGTTCAGCGGAATCCATACAGTGAATACATCTCAATTTCATTATTGAGTCCAGTAGTAGGAACCCTTACCTTAACTTTACTTAAGCTTCTTTATTAACTAAAGTGCAACGAACCGACCTAAACATAATTGAACATAAATCAATCACTTCCACAAACAATTTCATCCATTCAATTCACCCTATCTGTAAATTCCACAACTTAACCAAAAAGTGGAGAATCGAACTCCAACAAAGCTTACTACGAAACTCAAGGATCTTAACACTAATTCACCAATATCGCCTTTAAGAATAAACATCAATTCGACCAATTAAACAAACATCACATCTCAATGTATTTACAACGCAGAACCTTAAAACCCACCAATTTCATCTTTACCATAACTACACTAAACAAGGCAGATTTGCGAACGCCGAAGGAAGACCACGACGACGCAACCTGACCTGCATCGGAGAAGTTGTGCATGAACGAAACATAAAGCTCGGCGTGCGCTTCGCCAATGGGAAGCAGATGCAGACAAAGACACACATGTCGGTAATGCTCCACAGTCGGCTTGGTGTCAATCGAAATGGAAGAAGGAGATGAGATGGTCACGGCAGCTGCAGTCCACAAACGGAGACATATCAATGCAACAATGAATCGACTGATTCAGATCTAAACGGTGTGGCATGATAGAACCAGTGGCAGCTGCTTCACGATCGACAAACGACGAAAAGAACCGATTGCAGCGCTTTGACTCCATCCGAGATAAAGAGACGAAGACGGATCGAAGCTTCAATGGGTCGCATGACTGAAAGATGAACAGATCGACGTAACTCGGCGATTGGTGCTTTGCGAACGCTGAACGAAGACGTGGCGTGGCAACAATGCTTCATGGACAACACAGAGTTGAGCGAAAGAACACTCAATGCCGCATGGCTACAAATATTGCAAGGAACGGGAACACTTCAGCTTTGACTAACAACAACGATGGCTTCGATGTTGAGTATAGATAGAGACGGTCGGCGACGATGGCTCTATCTAAAGGGGTGGCCCGTGAGCTCGAACGGTGACGATGATGGGACAGTGGACAGCGGATAGAGCATGAAAAAGAGAAGATGGAAAGTGAGGGAAAAGATGGCACGTAAAACGAGATTCTTTAATATAATATTATTATTATTATTATTTTATTTTATTTCTGAAGAATGCAAAGGAAGGTTACATCATACGTTGACTTTGTCTGCGAATTTTGGATTTTGATCGGCTGACTTGTTCAACGAGTTAGAACAAGTGCCTTACAATCGTAGCGTTTCCAGTTCGAAACGGACGATTGGTGGTATCAGAGACAAATTAGCTGAATGACAGTTGAGACAAAAGATGTTGACTGCAAAACGAACGGGTAAGGCCCATCATGAATGATTGGTGGGGATCGAAGAGCAGATGCTCCACCTGGTAGAAGTTCCTGATTCCATCAGATTTCTTAAAAAGTGGCTTGCTGAAGTTTCAAAGAAAGTCGATGCTATTGATGCGGTGTCCGGTCGTCTCGACGGATTACCCATACAAGGTTTATTGACTAGAGTTGACATTCTAGAGTCACGAGTTGTAATCCTAATGCCTTCAGCCAAATGTCTGGTGATCACTGGGTTTATCCCCCCAGTTGTGCAAACAGACCTTCGCCAACCCAAAGGTTTGAGAATGATCTCAGCCATGCAACTGAGAGAGGGTCGTGTTTGAGATGAAATAGTGTTCAGGGACATCCTTCCTGAGCCTACAGATAGCCAGGGGAAATAGTTTGAAAAAACATAGGGTATGTCGTAGAGGAATATTGTGATGGGATGCTTGATAGTTTGCCCATGTTAGAATCTTCTACGAAGAATGTTTATCGTGTTGCGTCGCCGAAGTTAATTGAACTTTGGATACAATCAAAGGGATTGTTGAGTGCAAAATTCATTAGACCTGCAAAAACCCCGTATAAAGCCCAAGTCTGTTTACGAAAAGAAAATAATGGATGGGTGTGTGTAGACAACCGTGTCTTGAAGCAAGCCCTGAGGGAAGGGCCAACTCTTGGGTTCGTGGGTGTGACCTAACCTATTGAAGCTTATGCCGATGCATTTGATTATGCATTGGGCGATGTTCTCGTGTAGAATGGACAACCCATCGCATCTAAGTGTCAAAAAATGAGTACCACGGAAAGGAGTTATACGGTGTTTGAAGAGGAAACGCTTGCCATGGTACACAGTATGAGGGATGAGAGACAACATTCCCAGTGATCTACTTATGTAAGAGAGATGAACAACATTGTGACCAGCCACTTAAATACTCAGCCGAAATGGACTTCGAACCATGCAAAGAGATAGAGAGACCTGCTCAAACTTGATTTTGGGTCGAAACATAAGAAAGGAACGAGTAATCGGGCACTGATGCCCTTAATCAGAGAACTTATCATGCAATTTCATGCATGTTGTCAAGTATACATGCATGTCAAGTTGATGGCCCAATGCAAGACGTGTCAAGGGAATCCTTACAAAAAAACTCTGTCACTCAAAATGGTGTGAGTTTGGCTGAGACCGGTCAGGCAGAACAAAAGAATGGGATTCAGTTGTGAAAGCTAACCCGATTTGTGTTAATGGTATGATGAGTTCGTCAACTGATAGAAGCTGGTTTAAGATTGTTTGTGGCAGACATCCTGTACTGTCGCGCCCTGTTGATCCCCCCATGTTGATAAGAATCCTCAGGCTCGCAATAGTACAAAGAATTTGAAGCAAAAATCAGACATCGTTTGGGCTGATCGAGAGGAAGCCTCAAAGCGGCAAAAAAAGTGGGCAGATAAGATACATCACCCCTTAGATTTTCGTGTGGAAGACCAGGTCCTTGTCAAACGACGACCTGAACTGACTCAGTTTTGAAAACACAAAGATAACCACCTCGTGAGAAGACACTAGGGACTAGTAGAAGCTGAAGAAGTCCTTGCTCAGGAAGTGAGGGAAAATAGAAGACCCACTAGGGAGATACACAAGTTCATGGCAAAGTGGAAGAACCTCCCCATGGAAGAAACAAGTGGAAGACGTACCAAACATCGTGAAGCATGAAAGCAGAAGATCGAAGGATTCTAGCTTTGCTAGTCGACGGGGACGTCAACTTTTTAGGTGGGAGAGTTTGTTACGGTCATACTTCTCCAAGGCGTGTTTGCCTATGGCCGTATGCTCTTAATACCCCAAATTTATCTTATCTTTATGTCTTATATCTAGTTTAGGTAGTTGCTTTTCATTTTAAGTCATTTTAATAACTATTTGTCCAACTCTTTGAGTGATTCAAGTGGTTCTGATTCTGTTGAACATTCTGAGTCTACTTCTTCTGAGCTTGCATCTTTTGGTGGCAATGTTTCATCTGCTACCTCTGTTATCATGAAAAGCGGACCCTTGTCCTGGACTCGAACTAAGCACTCTCGCCCCACTCATTAGCTGAGTAGCTCTTCTACTCGTATCTTCTTATTCAGTCTCAAAGATCATGTTGATATCGTCTATGTCAAGCGTTGTAGGTGCAAGATTCCTCACAATGTTCTAGCTGTTCGTTTAAATGGTGTAGATTTTCACATTGAAGACTATGCCCAACTTGGAAGTATGTCTATCAACGTCATGATCATACTTGAGATTACTGATGAAAAAATCTTTATGGTCAGACTAAGTCATATCTTGAGATTACAAATCTACTTCCGCATGCTAGTTAACTTAAAACTGTTATTGATTCGTTTTCATATTATCCTTAGTTGATGTGCGAATTTGTTGTGAATTTCATTGTTTTTTTTAATGATCTAAGCAGTGAGGATTATCAACAAATGTATGTCTGTGGTGTTTGCTTCTCCATTTCTCCTGCTTTTATGAATGCTTAGCTTGATCGTGATTGTTGGAATTTATGTCCTAAAACTCATAGTTTGTAATCATATACTATTCAATAAGTCGTTATTAATACTATAATCTTAAAGCCAATAAACTAAGGTCCCAAGGCTATTGTTATGTAAACTTGAACTTTATGTAGAGACATAAACGTGGATCAAGTTCGAGTAAATAGCCTAAATAGTCTATAGTATACGAATACGGTTGGGCGCCTTATTCGGGAGATACTATTGATGCGGCCCACTTTGTAGTTAGTACAAACGATGTGATCCTAAATCGTTCATGTAGAGACATGGAAGTGAGGGCATCCTATGTAAAGAGTTTACATAAGACTGGAACCATGAGATAGTCGCTTTTAAGTTATAACACCGTTAACTTTGTAAAACTGACTATTTCGTTTATAGATGTCCAATGTAACTTGATCTTAATTCTGAGCTAACTATGAGCTTCTGTTCACACGAAATTATCCTTAGATCTGCATAGGTGAGGGCAGCTCAATGGCGCTGGCCCAATAAGCCTCCTATTTCAGAGGTAAGATCGAGTGGATAGCTAGGGACATAGGGTGCAAAACAGAATTCACTCCTACCCACTCTAGGGTTAGTAGATAGGGTTGTTCCCTTAAGGACTGAATCCAGGTCTTGAACAAGGGGCCCCACCCTCTCATTGGCCCGAGAGGGATTCGGTTTAAAGGTTAGACCTTAAACCAATTGTTCAATAGTGGATCAGTGGGACTTAAGGAGAAAAGATATAATCTCGGGGGTAAAATGGTACTTTGACCCAGCCGAGATTATGAACAACCTGTGAAAGATTAACTTACTTATCATGGTCATATCACATGGACACAAATAAATCTATAGTGAGGGGAGTGCAACTACGGAACTCTCGTGGAATGACCCGTTAGTTAACGAAGATTGATTAACTCGGTCTAAAGAGTTTAGCCAGTTAATCTTGGATCGTTGGAGCCCATGATCTATAGGTCCATTAGGTTTCCCTGCTAGCTATGTGATGAAGCATTTTGGTAGCTTACAATATGTTCGATGAAATGCCTCAATGAAGCAGTTGGTTGATTTTTAATTGATTTTTGTTCGTTCGAATTAGGAAATCAAGGCCAAGGGAGATTTCATGGCTAGGCTGAAGCTTTGAGAAAAAGAGAATGAAAAATGAAATGTGAGATTTTAAACTTTGATGATGTGTATGGTCTTTTTGTTTATGTCTATGCATTTCCCATGTAAATTTGAGTACTTTTGATTTTTCTATTGATCTTTTTTTTATTGTTGCTATTGAGTTGTATCGTAATTTCATGATAGTCATAGCATAAACAAACTATATCTATAAACTTGAACACAAGTATTTGTTATCTAACTCATTACTAAATTGTTGTAATTTGGTTACTCTTGATTTATTAATGATTGAAGATTAAAAAAAGTTATGAACGTTTTCACTATGAGCAAGAAATAAATTCTTTATGTTGCTAATGAACTTATCTTGATTTATTGGAAGCTCTGATAAACCATCAATTTAAGCAATTGTTTTGGCCTTGTTATAATTGTGAGTTCTATTTCTTTTTGTTGGTGTTGGAAGTCAGTATGCAATAATGGTCTTATTTCTATTAGGCAGAGAGAAGTCTGATATTTGTGAGGTAAGGCATTTGCTAGTAAACCTAAATGTATCATTGAATTCCATTTTCCATTGTTATTATCTTTGAAAAAGAAGGCTGACCTTCACTCTTTTTTTTTTTTTTTGTCTCTATTATGATCTTGCAATCTTGGAAGCATTACGGTTTCTTTTGTAACATAAAATTCTTTTATTTGATTTGGATTGAAATTATGTCTTGCTTTGATTGAAGGATAGAGGAAAGTGATTATTGATAATTATGGGTATGTTATCTCTCCCTTTCTTACAATAAGTATTGTAGCAACAAAAATTACTACATGTTCTTCTATATTGAAAGGAAAGACTAAAAAATGGTGGTGAATTAAAATGGCTCGCAAAAACCATATCATTAAAGTGGGAACCTGAGACATACAGTGAAGGTATGATTATGATTCATGCATTCCTAAAGTATATTCTTTTTTTTACAATGGAGGCTATATTTTTTATTTTTTACTTTCTGGTATATGCTTCATATTGTGTGTAATATTAAGTCATCATTTATAATGCACTTAGTATAGACATCCTTTATAAAGCTAAGTGAACTTTTCATATGACATACTCTTTTCAACAAAGCTCCCCAAACCTTGTTTGTAATATTTGCATTTTTGGATAGATGTATTGTAGGTTCATTGTTGATATTGGGTATTCTTCGACAAAGATTTATTTTGTATGGTAGAATTTTATTTGTCACTTACCATGCTAGATCTTTCCAAGAGGAGTAAATTTGAAAATTTTGAAGAAACAACAGTTGTCTTGATCTAAACTTACTTTAGGTGCATTGCTGTCAATTAGAAGGAATGCCTCTCTCACGCTATCTAATAATCAGTTTTATTAGCTCTCTGGCTTTTAGTTTATTCCTTAGACACTCTCTAATGCATAGGGTTCATTTATGACATAAAATAACTGTTGTCGTAGACCATTTTTCTTGTAGTGTAGCTATAATGAATGATTTGCATTTTACCATTTTTAAATATTAATTGCTAGTAGTTTAGCTATTTAATTTTTCATTTGGCTATTATTTTTCTAATTCGTTGAATGCAACTTTGTTGGTTCGTTCGTCACACTTAATGGTAGGTTATTGCCCTTCTAATCACAAATTTTATTTTAAAGAAATATTTATCTTGATTAGTTGAAAACTTGCAACTTTATTTTATTGCTCCTCTCATAGTTACAAAAAAGTCATTTCAAGTTGAGTTAATTGCAATTTGTAGTAATATAATTACAAATGAGGTTGAATTTTTTGTATTGTACTATATGCCCTAGCTGCCAAGTTATTTTCATTTTAATTATTTCATAATCTAATAATTTCTTGAATGCCTGGGGAATTTATTTGTAGGGGATCTTATCAATGAAAACACACTGATGAAAGTGATTAGAGGGTTTAACGAGAGTACTGGGGTTGTGCTAGAATATTTGCAAGATGCAAAGGTAATTATAGGAAAAATTATAGTTGTAGTTGGATATGGGGATAGTGTTCCTTATTTAAGATTGTGATTTATGATTCTTTAGGAGCATGGACAAAGAAAAGGAGAAGACATTTTAACATCTATTCGGGTTATTGGGAGGTAATATATTCTCTATTTGAAGGTGAAGATGAACAGAGGTTTGTCAGCGCCTAATTATTATCGGCGATTCGGTATTTATTGTACGAATATAAAATGCCTAAATTCCATTTCTATATTTACAAATGACAGTCCTTTCAATAACTCACTGGTTTCTTTGTAATTTTAGAAAAATCAGAGAAGTTAAATGATTCAGCATCCAAGTAAAAGCCTAGAAGATAATTCAAATTTGAACATGTCTGTACAACTTATATATGCTTAAAGAAACGAGTAATAAATGTGGGAAAATTCCAATTCTTTCATTAGATCCATTTCATAGAACTCTTAGTTCATTTTCTTTCCTTTTTTTTTTTTAATCTTTATCTATTATTTTATTTGGTTTAATGTGGTTGAGTGAGCCCACTTTTTAATTGACAAAACATTTTCATTTCAGATTTCTTTGAAGTGGGCATCTCAACCTCAGATTTCTTTGAAGTGGAAATTTCTTTGGTAGAAATTACTTTAGCCCATTTCACAATTTGAGTATATTGATACTAAAAGAACATCATTCCATGTGACTTTTACTATTTTCAGTGTTTACTAGATGGTTTGGTTCTCTATTGAATGTTGACTTTTCCAGTTTTATGCAATCCTTATTATTCCCATGTTTCAGATAACATGGACTTTCTTCTCCATATGGTACAAGTTTTATATACTTCAAAGAATTTCAGGTTCTCTCTCTCAGTGTGTGAATGTGAGTTTACTTTTTAGGGGTGTTCTACTGGTTCTTGAGCCTAAATACATGTTGAAGTACTATGCCTATCCTACAGCTATGGTAGTATTTTTCATTTTTTCCTAAACGTATTTTGATAAGGAACATATTTCTACATGTTAGAAGAAGAAATGTGCTAAAACGTGTTTAGAAAACATATTTCTTCCTAAACGTGCTTAAATGATCATTCCTTCCAAAACGTGTTTTGATAAGGAACATATTTATGCATGTTAGAAGAAGAAACATGCTTAAACATGTTTAGTAAACATTTTTTGGTACTTATTAGACAACTTTAGCAATTGAGTTTAATTTTTTACAAGCAATGGAATGATAACCAATTGGTTGGTACAATTCCTTCTGAACTCGAGAAATTGGATCAGTTGTTTGAATTGTGAGTTAGATTTTTTAGTTTCTAATCATTCATTGTTTCAATTCTCTCACAACAATGAATAATATAACTGCCTTTTTGTCTACAATATATTTTTCAAACTTTCGATGCAAATATTTCTTTGCTATGATCCAGAAATCTTGCTAATAATTATCTTAAATGACCTATCCATCACAACACATCCATTCTTGCACTGCATCAAATCAATTGTAAAATATCCTACTGCCTTCCGTTGAAATTTCATAGGTGACTAAAAATGCTTTGGTGGAATGGTTACAAAATGTCAACTTTCTAAAGCATGGCTTCTGCTGTGTAAGTAGAAATGAATCACAACATTCTTGTACCTATGGTTCTATGTAACATTACTTGTGTGAAAGAATTTCGTGCTTTTTAACTAATTTTTGTTACTATACTTTTAAGATTCCTTTTGTAAGGGAATATGGATGGATAGTATTTGTTCATATTTCCCAATAATACCTCTTTTATTATTGTGAGTATAAGTATTTATATTTTTTCTTAGGAAGACTCCAGTATTTTTGAAGTATAAGTTCGTGTCCAAGGAACCCTTTTGTTTGGGGGCGTACATCTCACAATGCACAATTATTTGGGATTCTACCTTGGTACGTTATTTGTAATTTTATAATTTGAATCTACTTTGTTGCTTCATATCCAAGTGTTGATTCATATCCCTCTACTGTTGGTTTCCTTTCTGTTTGTTAGACAGTTTAGATGGGATGCTTGAATTGAGTGTTGAAGGGAATTGGGGGGGGGGGTTATTATTATTTTTTTCTTGTGTGTCAACATTTTTTATGAAACGTGGCTGATAATATAGCCTGTCATGTTAGGATAAATAAGGATTGGGGGGCTGGAATTAGACCGTTTGCATAAGGTCAAGGGCACTCTATTTTACAATAAGAAGTGTGCCCTCTTCTTATTCTCCTATAATCTTACTATTGTTTTTTTTTTTTTTTCAATCTAACATCAATGAGGGTATTGATATCTGACCTATTGGCTAAGGACATATGTTTAACCAACTCAGGTTTAACAATAATGTCACAATTTATTAACTTGCTTCTTTGTCCACTAGCCCTTGGGTCAACCTATATATTTTGTATGTGTCATTTTCAATTTTTTTTATTAAGGGATGGAATTCCATACTTTTCTGTTTTTTATTTACATGTAAATTGTTTCAAACTTGATTGGAAATGTTATAACTAAAGCTATGGTAGTTGTTCTTCTCTGTTGTGTGCCATTTTCACTATGCAACATTCACTGTGCCTTAATTAGCTTTAAATAGAACATTCTTTTAGATAATATTCTTTAGTTATACTCTAAAATGAGATTTTTTTTTCTTACTAGGTTTGAAAGAATCCATTTGAGCAGTGAAGCCAATTTGGAGCAATTGATTGATATAAGACTTTTTGTATGGTTGGCAACACAATCTTGGTTGCAATGTATTCATTTTAGGCTTCTTGGTAGATAAAGATGTCAATGTTTATTCTTTTTGTATGTAAACTACATTTTAACAAAAAATGATTAGTAGTCAATGGGTGTACGAATATTACAAAGTGTAGCCAACATGAGCTTAGCTCAACTAGCACCTGTATGTACCTTTGGACAAGAGGTCTCAGGTTCAAGTCCCCACCCCTGCATTTATTACAATACCTTTACAAAAAAAAATATTACAAAGTGTATTATTATGTATATATATTAAAGTGTTGACTCGTTGTATTCATATGGATGTGATGTATTAGAATATTATTGTCATTGAATTGGTTAGTATAATGGCAGAGCGGCAAGAAGAACAGGAATTGAGGAATATACGATAGAAAAAAATGTCATAATATACGAATTCGTGACATTTTGTAACCGTCAGTAATATCGAAACAATGACATTTGATTTTATAAAAATTGTCATGATTGACCTATACCTGATTTGAAAAAATGTCATAATATACGAATTCGTGACATTTTGTAACCGTCAGTAATATCGAAACAATGACATTTGATTTTATAAAAACTGTCACGATTGTGATATACTTGACAAGAATAAAATGTCATATTATACGAATTTGTGACATTTTATAACTGTCATTAATATGCAAATGATGACAATTATTTGTTGTCATAAAATAAAAGATGACAGTTTTTTGTTGTCATAAAATATTAAATAATGACATTTATTTTTTGTCATGAAAACACTTATTGTGACAGTTTTTTAAAACTGTCATATAAGGACTTTCCACAACAAGTGATACTATGACTGTAAATAACTGTTACAGATTTTATTTGCGACAGAAAATAACTGTCGTCGTAGACCATTTTTGTTGTAATGTTTACTGATTAGAAAGAAGAATTCAAATGAGAATGTTTCAAAGAGATTTTTATGAAAAGTTATGTTTTCAAGCATGATGTATAATGTTAAAGCTTGATTTGGGGATTTCAATACTATGTTTCTTTGAGATGATGCTAACTTTTATGTGCACATAAAGAGTCAAGGTCACCATGGGGTGTATGTGCTATATGGTGATAAGTGTCGCCACGTGCCCAAGACGACGCGGAGCGGCCGACGTCCTCAAAAGAGTTATTTTTAAAAGAAAATAGGAGTCGCCACTAATCTTTTTTACGGTGTGATTGGACACTGAATAAAGTAAACAATTTAAAAAAATGGTCTGCGAAAAATAGAGTTGAGTTCGGGAGTCATTTGTGTGTGGGGAGGTATTAACACCCCAGAACACCCATTTAGAAAAACGATGGCCAAATTTCAAATCTTGAATTCAAAATATTTTTTAATTTATTTTTAAGCTAATGTCTTATTTCACCCCTCGTTACTCCAATATTTGAAGCAATGATTTCATAAAATAAGTGGAATAATATTCCATTAATTAAACTATATTTTGAGAAAAGTTTCTCACCATAAGAAAATGAGAAACTATTACAATTTCTCAAAATCTATCATAGGCTAGTCTTCGAATAAAGATTTTTTTTAAAATATTAATTAAATTCATTTTTTTTCTTGGGATCATATCTTGGACTTCCAAAGATAAAAATTCTAGAAAATCGGATTCCCAAATTTTCTAGATTCCGTCGTAGGATTTTTTTTAGCTAAATAGAAGTGTGTTATTAAAAAAGTTGCTTAGGAAAACTTATGAAATATAGATTTGTATTTTAAAATTAAAAAAAATTAAAAAGGATAGTTTTAAAGTAAAAATTTCTAAACGGCTAAAAAGGAAATTTAAGAAAAACTTCAAAATTAGGTTAATAGGAAATAATGCACAATGAAATCAAATATGTTACACAACGAATTAAGCAAGTAAGATAAGATTTTATATTTTAAAAAAAATATTGGGAATCGATCTTGGACCCCCAAAGAACCGATTCCTTCACCTCAAGAATTTAGAAATAATGGACTCCCAGATATTTCTAATTCCATCGTCGGATTTTTTTTAGAATGCTAAAATGTAAAGATAAATATGATATAAGAAGAAAAAAAATATTTGATATAAAATACCATGATAACATTGCAAAGTGTAAAAAAAATATTCATAAATTTAATACTACATGATAACAATTATTATGCACTGCAAGGAAAATATGTTAAAATAAATAATAAAAAAAAAATAGAAACAATAGACAACGAAAATAAATAAATAAATAAATAAAAGAAGAGAAAAAAAGAAAAAAAATAAAAGAAAAAAAAAGATTTTTTTTTTAAATATTGCCGCCACCCATAATAATAATAATAATAATAAAAAGTAATGATACACATAAACTAACAATAATAAGTTATATATATATATATATATATATATATATATAAAGGTAATAGTAATAACAATAAGAAATTAAAAAAGAATAAAGAGTAATATAACGTATCAATAAAAGCATATTAATAATAAAAAAAAACAGTAATAAATATAAATATAAGTACAATAACAATAATATATATTTTTTAATAATAATGACATAATCTTCTCTATTGCCTGTTCTTTCTCTTTATTTTCTTCTCTCTAAAAATATAATGAGAGCTTTCTCTTTATATTTTTAGAGAGAAGAAAATAAAGATCAAGATAAAAATAATAATAAAATAACAAAAAAAAAAATTTATGTCTCTTTCTTTTTCTCTATTTTTTAGAGAGAAGAAAAAAGATTAAAGGGGAGTTTTTAAAAAAAATAACAAGGAAAGTAAAATAAAACAAAAAAATAATAGAAAAATTCATATACGTTTCTTTTTCTTAAAATAAGAGAGAAAAAAAAAAGATTTCAAATCTCAAATAAAATTACTCGTCGATGAGGTGCGGATCCTTGGGAGTAAATCCCTACCACATACAACCTCTAACAAAGTCTATTTCAACATGGAATTTGATTTGCTAAAGAGGAAAAAAAAAAAAGTAAAGACACTAACGTAATAAAATGAATTAGAAAACTCACCTTTTTCAGAGGTTCTCTTTAAAAAAAATTCTGACTTACTCTAACTAATTTTTTTTTTCTAAGCCATTTTTCTCCCCCTTTCCAAATGACAAGAGTCCCTATTTATAGACCCGTGGTGTACGACAAATTAGGAAAAAAATAATAAGAATAAAATCAAATTTTGATATTATGTTAATAAAACAAATTTTTATTTTCCTAAAATAAATTAAGTGAGATATTTTGAGATTTTGTGAAAAATTAATTAATAAATCAAATGGATATTAAAAGATTTTTCATTTAAAATTGAATTTCTTTTTTTTCCTAAAATGATAAAAGTGATATTAGAATATTTTATTTAAAACAAATTCATTCCTTTTCTCCTAAAATAGTACAAATGTGATATTAAAAGATTTTTTAAAAATGAATTGATTTATTTTTGTTTCCTAAAATGATAAAAATAAAATATTATAAGATATTATGTTATTACTAATTTTTTACCTTTTAAAAATTAATAAATAAATAAATAATTTAGCCATTATTACTAATATTAATATTTTAGAAAAGATATATATGGGTAGGATAAAAATAGGTGGCTACAATAAGAAGATGGCTTATGCATTGAAATAAGCGTATAAAGCTTAGCGGCTTGAACAACAATGACGAATTTGTATGTTCTCGAATGCTGTTGATACAATAGTCTAAACGCGGGGTAATGAGACCAAGCGTAGAGAACGACTCAGGATCCTTGACAAATTGAAATGATTTGTTAAGCATAAAGAAATATTTATGCGAAATGAAATGATTTGTCGGTATGTTTAAATAATTTGATATTATTTTTGCGAAATGATTATGAAAAGGTATTGTGAAAGGTTTTCATAAAACCTCACTATCTTTTAGACTTGCGTTTAAAAAATCTATCTTCTAGGATCATGCGTTTAGGCCAATTAGAGAAGAAGGTTGAAGGATTTTCCGTGAGGTGATTCAAGGCGTTTTGGAAATGGTTAAGTCTTGGTTATTTGGTCAAAGTATTGTAATAATGTATGAAACTCATGTTATTAATAAAGTATACGTTTTGGTTTGTATTTATTTTGCTTGGCGTTACATTGACCATCGTTACGTTTTGAGTGTTGTTAATAGTTTAAAAGGAGTTGGGAATAAGATTTTGCGATAAGAAAATTTCAAGGTTGTAACAACTCGCACCCTT
The DNA here is from genome assembly GCA_025688845.1 of Cucumis hystrix. NCBI lineage: Eukaryota > Viridiplantae > Streptophyta > Magnoliopsida > Cucurbitales > Cucurbitaceae > Cucumis > Cucumis hystrix. The sequence goes on along the minus strand of CM046891.1, from coordinate 9,037,944 downwards.
TTCCTACTACTTTGGTGTTTTCATCGCAGTACGGTTTGGGGTGTGACAATAAAAAAGCCCATGAAGTATGTCATTTTTAAAATTATTTTATGTTTGTCCTTTTCTTTCTATCTTCTTTGTTCTCTTCTTCTTTTGCAATTTTTATTTTCCTTTTCATCGTATTTCTTCTCTTCTTCTTCTACAATTTTTCTTTTATATTTTATTCGAAATCATGATTTTTGTTTTCAATCAATCATAAATCTTGTATTATTTTTTTTCAAAGTGTTAGTACATGATCATTTAGATTTGGGTAGCCAAATCTAAACCATAGTGTAACCAAATTTAGGGTAGCCAAATCTAAAAGATTGTGTACTCAAATCTAAACAATCTTGGTACAAGATCGTGTACCAAAAATATTACGCTCGCGAGTAGCAAATTGGGGCATTTTTTGTATTTTTCATGGTGGGATGTGAGTTTTTTCCTTTTCGAAATTGTTGTGTAAATATTTTGCTGGTTATATTTTAAAAAAAAAAAACCATTTTATGTTATTTCCATAAATACCATTTAGATATTTTAACTTAAAAAAACTGTAAATTCTTTTTTTTTTTTTAACTCCGAGAATGCCATCCATCCATTTGGATGGAAGAGAGCCACAGACAGGAGTTCAACTGTTTTTGTCTTTTCCTCCTTTTTTAAGGTATTTTTTCTTTGTTTTAGTATGTTAATTTTAAACAAGAAAAATCAAATTCTTATGCTCTCAATAAAGTAAAATAGTGTGCATTATTATTATCCTGCCATATATCTTTTTTAAACACACATTTTAACACACATGTATATACAACGAACTGTATTTTCCATATATACTGTATGCAGTTTTGTCCTCCAAATATAAATTCTTTAAAAAGTGTGCATCTTTATAACCTTTCCATTGATATGTATTTGTAAATTTTTTATAGACATATCGACCAAATATATGTATTACATTATGCTAAAGTAATAATGATACACAAACTATATATATATTGTGATTACAAACAACAATAAATGAGAGACAAAAATCTAATGAAAATTGACAGCAAAATGAAGATGGTGAACAATAGTAAAAAGGAGTTACTAGAATCTAAAAAAATGGTAAAAAAAAAAAAAGATAAACAAAATACAATAATGGAGAAGACAAACAAATGTGCAAGAGATGACTGAAATTGGGTAAATGGAGAAGAAATGTGAGTTCAAGTAAAATATAAATGGAGAAAAGATTAAATTGTCAACTTAAGAAAAAAGTGGGGAAAATATTAAATGCATTTTATGCAAAAAACTGAAATTTTTTCTGCCTTTCTTCCATAGCGTTTTAAAAAGAGGCTATTTCTTGTAGTTATTTTGTAGTGGAAACAAATTGTGTGAAGTAAAGTCACTAAAATTGTGATAATTTCCAAAATAATAACAAAAAAACCACAAAATGTGGGTAATTTTTTCAATTAAAAAGAACATTTAGAGGAGAAAATGGTAAGAAAACATACCTAAATGAAAATAAAAATAAACTGTTGTGAAAAATAACTATTCTTAACACATAATAGTTAATTTATTTTAATAATAATGAACCAAATTTAATAGAAAAATGCTGTTTAATGACATATTCATTAATTTTGATGATTTAAATAAAAAAAAATGTATCCATTGATTGCATGCGTAAATCCTCGATCTAGCCTTTTTTTTCCTTTTAAAGATATATTTTAGTTTACTACATCAATTAGTATTAAACCAAATGAATTTTTAATGAACCATCCATTCTCTATAAATACAAGGGCTTCCTAGTCCCTATTTTCACATATCCTTTTTGCATTCAATAATATTTTGTCTATTACTTTCAACTTAACAAACATGACAATATTCACACTTAAAATGCTCTTTATAGTTTATTTGTTAGTTGTTGTTATTGTTGAGTTTTCTGATTGCTTTAGTTTCAATTTCACAGTGTCTTTAGATGGTACAGGAAATTTTGTTAAAATTAACGATGCTATAGCAGCAGCACCCAATTTTAGTATGACAAGATTTTACATTCATGTAAAACCTGGAACTTACAAGGAGATTATTGAAGTTCCATATGAGAAAACTTGTATTGCTTTAATTGGAGATGATTCTTCTACTACCATCATCGTTAACAATCGAAGTAATGGCACTGGATCCTCCACGGCATCTTCTGCGACTCTCAGTAAGCTTCAATTATCCCAACCCTCATTTTAACAAGGGCTTATTTGGTAATTATTTTTTTTGTTTTTAATTTTTAAAAATTAGATCTATATATAAACACCATTTTACCTTTAATTTTCTTGTTTTATTTAAAAAACCATTCGTTTTCAAACACTTGAAAATTAAACTCTCTTAAGAAAACAACAGGTAAGAAGTTGAAGAAAAAAATATAGGTTTAATTTTTAAAAATCAAATTGTTAGTAAATTTTATAATTTATTACTCAAACAATGTTTGATTTTGGAAGCTGTAAACGGAGCAAACTTCATGGCTCAGTTCTTGACCTTTCAAAACACTGCTGGACCAAATGAAGGCCAAGCAATTGCTCTTCTTGACCAAGCAACACACACAGCTTACTACAAGTGTGTGTTTTTGGGTTATCAAGATACTCTCTATGCTGGAGCACTTCCCCAGTTCTTCAAAGAATGCGATATCTATGGAAGCGTAGACTTCATTTTTGGAAATGGGCTTGTTGTATTCCAAGACTGTAATATATACGCTCGATTATTTGACGTTCAAATTACCGTAACAGCACAATCGAAACCAAGTTTAAGTGCTCTGAGCGGCTTCATCTTCCAAAATTGCAACGTGACTGTGTCGCCAGAGATAGCATCAAGTAAGGACAAGGTAACGGTGTTTCTTGGACGACCATGGAGAATGTACTCTATGGTTGTTTTCATTGATTCATTTCTTGACAATGTGGTTCAACCTAAAGGTTGGTTGGAGTGGCCGGGAGTGCCAGAGAATTTATTGTATTATGCAGAATACAATAACAGTGGTGGAGGAGCCAACACTTCTCAAAGGGTTAATTGGCCTGGTTTTCATGTGTTAAATAACGTAAAAGAAGTTGCAACTTTTACTGTTGAAATATTTATTAATGGGACTCAATGGTTGCCTCAAACTGGCATACCATTTAGAGCTGGTTTTTAGGTTTTCTTAAACTTTGTAAATAAATCTTCATTTCAATAAGCATTTTATTCTCATTTTGGTGTCAACTCAAAACGATTTGCATCATGATTCAATTGGTGAAATAATATATGGAAACTAGTAGATGTATAAAACATGCAAAAAAAACCCCAAATGACAATTAATATATCTAACCACTGGTAAAGATTTTAAGAAACTAGCAGCCAAAAACTATTTAAGGCAACTTGTTTCGAATGACATTTATATATAATTAAGTAAATATTTGAAAAGTTATTTCAAATTAAATCGGTTATAAATTTGAATAGACGATTTAAAAAAAAACGATAATAGTTAAACACAAAGCATTTATTTATCATATTAATTTAAAATAGCTAGATCAGTACCAAAGAGACAACAATAGAATACCTACAACGAAATAAAATGAAAACTAAATATATGAAATACATATAATAATTAAGAAGTAATGGATGGACCATAACGAGCTTGTATATGATTACATATAATGTGAGATTATTGATTTGTAATGAAAATGTAAGAGAGAGCTCACATAACCATATCTCGACTTCCAAGTTGAGGATTCTTCTACAAATCCTTCAAAATTAATCTCACAAGATCTAATAAGCCATCAGTTTGTGACAAATGATAATCCAATTCTCCACTAATTTGTTGCTCCAACACAATTGCTCAATTTGTATAGAATCTTTACTCATTTGATACTTTTTCATGCAACTCGTAAAGACTTGTTGTTTCGGGTTATCCAATTGTCCATTTAACGTTTGATTCGAAAGGTACGAAAGGTCATTGGTGACGACACAAAGCGTTCGATTAACGAAGATGGTAAGAAAACCTGTCAAATTTGACTTTAAATAATCATTAGGATTAGAGCTTACCAGGGAAATACAATATGATCTTAATTTGAATTTAGCTCTGTTGCAGGTGTCTTGGATGAAATTATCATTTTCTACAATCATCTTTGGATATAGAATAAGAAGAGTAACAAAGAAAACAATAAGTGATTGATTCATATTGATGGATATATGTCTCTCTCACAAAATTTAATTTTCTCCTATGAACAACATTATAGGAAAGAGATGTTATATTTATACATTATAATAATATTACCATAAATTTCAATTTCTTTGTAAATACTAAATATTTTACAAAAATATTTGACAGACAACTTAGATTTTGTTTTAGAAAATTATTTTCGAATTCAACTTTGTAAATTCTGAAAACATATTCATTGAATCAAAATCTTAAATTTTAAATTTAAAATACAAATTTTTATTAAATAAAGAAAAATGTTAGACAATAATGTCAATTCATTTACGAACATTTTTAAAAATAGTAAAATAAATTAAAATATTTACAAGTCATAACAAAATTTTGGATTCTATCACATATAGTCTTCTATCACTATTTTGTAAAATCTACTATTTTAAAAAAATTTCCATTCATTTTCTTAGAAAATATGATATATATATATATATATATATTATGTATGAGTTATAAATTATATAATATTACGTAAGAGTTAAAGTAAGAGCGCTCAGCGATACCTGACATGACTTTTCATTTGGAGGTAGAACGTTTGAATTCCCCAACCGTAGTTTTTGTACTAAAAAGATTAAATAAAAATATCTATATAATTTATTTGCAAATAAAAATGTTTATACTTCGTAGAAAAATCAAATGTAGTGTATTTTTGTCTTTTATTGTTTTTTTTATGTGAGATGTAAGTAGTTTGTTTATTTTTATTATTTTTCAAAAAAATCTATAAATATTATGAATTTTTTCAAAAATATAACAAACCAGCAAAATATTTACACTGTATAAAACAAATTTAAAAACGGAAAAAGCTCATAAGCTCACAATGAAAAATACCAAAAATGCCCCAGTCAACAAGTGTTTAATTGACCACTCACACACGTAATATATTTGGTACACGATCTCTTGTACCAAGATCATTTAGATTTGGCTACACGATAGTTTAGATTTTTATCTACCCAAATCTAATTTTTTTTTCAAGATTCTTTGGTACACGATCATTAAACAATCGTGTACCAATATCCCAACGATTTTTTTTCAAGATCTTTTATTTTTGTTAGATTTGGTTGTAGTCAAATCTAAACGTGTACCAATATCCAACGATTTTTGTTCGAGATCATGTATTAAGATCTTTTATATTTGGTACACAATCTTAAGCAACTAAATGACAGTTTAAAAAGAAAATAAAATAAAAATTGTAGAAGAAGAGAAGAAAACAATGAAAAGGAAATGAAAAATTGGAAAGGAAGAACAAACGTGAGATTTTTAAGAAAAATAGCTGGGTTGATGGACATTTTAATTTTGTTAGATGGAGCAAAATATTTTGATGTTTTGTTATATATATGAAAAATTTTCTTAATATTAATGTGTTTTTTTTTTAATCTATTGCCTTCAAATTAATTTTTTAAGAATCGCTACCAAAAAGCTCTAAAATATTATATTATCACCTTACCATGAAAATTTACAATTTTAATTGTGTTTGTTTACTAAATGAAAATTTTTATCTCCAAATGATTATTTAATTAGATTAAAAGAATTAAAAGTAGGATTCTTTTAAAAAATATAACAAAGTCACAAAATATTTCAATAATTTTAAAAACGGAAAAATACCAAAAATGTTCCGTAATTAATTGACACTTACCGTGTAATATATTTGGTAAACAATCGTTTAGATTTGATTATTTTTGTCTATACGATTGTTTAGATTTGATCATTTAGATTTCGGTAGCCAAATCTAAACGATTTTTTTTCAAGAATTTTGCTACACGATTGTTTAGATATGACTAGGTGGTACATGACTATTTAGATTTAATCGTTTAAAAAAAAATTGAATGAAAGAAGAGTAAAAAACTATGGAAAGGAAATGAAAAATTACACCTCAAAACTTTTTTGAATGATTACAAAATATTCAAATTTTGTAAAAAAGTACTCATTTTTAAAATTAGACACTTGAAAATGTATTTACACTCCTTATTTTGAATGGAACGAGGTTTTCAACATAATTTTCTTTTAATTATTTCATTATCTCTCATAATTATATCCAACATTTCTAATTAGAAATTGAACTATTTTCAAAAATAACAAAATGATCCAATATTTGCAAAATATAACAAATTTTGAAATTTTATTAATGATAGACACTAATAGACATTGATAGATTTCTATTCATGTTTAGTTTATCAATGTCTATCAGTATTTATCATTGATATAATATAAAATTTTGCTACATTTTCTAAATATTTTCAACATTTTATCATTTATAAAAAAAATTATAAATTATAATTACCTTGCCATATATATATACCTTTTTTTAAACGTCAAGGAATCTTTTTGTTAGGCAGTTAAAAAAAGAAATTGTTGTTTAATAAAGTTATTTTAGTTTGATTTGTGATGCAAATGTAGAAAAATATTTGTTGGCATTTGCATGCATTTATTATTATCTTACTATATACATATGCCTTTAGTAACGCCTTACCCTACATATGACATATAATATACACATCTTTGAAATCAAAACCTTACCATATATATAAACATGCAATGCTTTTATTCTTATTTATTTATTTCAAGCTCTACTTAATTGAAAATTTAATGTTAACTTATGTATATAACTTAACCTTCCACCAAAGTCTTTTTTTTTTTTTTTTTTTTTATGTAATGCCTGATTTAATTATCTTAATTTCTATTTAAAGATGAAGAATTTTGACTCCTTTTATTTGGCGAAAGAATGCTTTTATTTGTTTAATTATATGTAGTTTGGCGTTAGTGGAAAATCATAGGCGCTCTATGAGTCCATTTCTCTCCTCAACTATAATTCATATCGCCTCTTATTACTCAACTCTCTAAACTTTTACTTTTGAAGCTATGCTTCTTATTTTTGGCGAAAGGAGACAACATTGGAGTTGTTATTTTAATTGAATGAAAGAATGAAAGAAACTTTTGAAATTTTTATACTTTTTGGCTTAGCTTTAACTTTGAATAAAACGTCTTATTTTTAAACATCTTAATAGGATTTCCAAAAAAAATCACAAGCTTTAGCTCTGACCTCACACACCCCTAAATTTAGAGTCTTGCAAGGTCCTCATTACAAAGAATGAATGATAAGATTATTCGCAGAAAAATTTTACAAAAGAGATTTGAGGTAAAGCTTGCTCGCTTAATAAAGTTTAGAAAGATTTCCTAAGTAGGTTTCCTTTAATAAGTTAAATGTCTAGATCACAAATGAAACTTTATTTCACATGGTTTATTTCGCTGAAGTCATTATTGAAGTGCTAGGAGAAATTAAAGTCCTAAAATGCAAGGAGCCAAACTTGCGTACAAGTAAAACTAAAAGTGAAAGAATGATGTCAAAATTCATACTTGCATTAAAAATATTAGAACTTCATGGAAATATAGATTACGTAAATAAAGGATAAAATTACAATAAAAAGATTCAATACAAAATATTCCCCTTTTTAAGATTGCGGCGAAGGAGGTGGAGGATGTTGATCTTGTGGTTATAGGAACCTGAGGCGTCAGAATGGTGGTACACACTACCAACTGTTGATACCTTAGCAATGCTGTGAATTGCGTATAACACCTTCCCGCTAAGACCTTTATCATACCGGCCAACGTTTCATTGTGCTTTCTTATTGCTTGGTTTTGCACCCTTACCATCTTCATTTTGTACTATAATTGCCTCATTCTGAGTATAAATTGCAAGAGTTTGTGATTGGACCTCTCCTCTTTGCGTTTGAAGTTTCATCATCCCTCTTTCAAGTTGATTGAATTTTGCCTTAGAATTTGCAATTATGTTGTCTATTTTCAGTTTCAAGTCGCTCAATTGCTTTTGACTTCGCAGTTGCATCTCTTGAATATTGGTTTGGCACTGGATCATATCCTCAAATCCACGCTTCAAAAGTCTGCAAATGTATTCATCTATTAAATTGAAGTTATAATCCTCGTCAACTTCTGCGTCTTGATCCTTCACCGCTTCTTTTCTTTTAACATTTTGCGTTGAAGCTACCCTAGTTTCTTTTAACGGTGAAGGAGGCGTGTCTTGCCAACTTCATCAAGGACTGTTCCTTTCTCTTTGTGGAGTGGGTCATCAATCACCTCCTCAATAGCTTCTGTCCTTCTCGAAGATAAGTTTAGGCTGTTTGCTCCATCTTCTCGCTAGTTGAACGCGTTATCACTGAACGCGTTAAGATCCAAAAGAGGGTCCTGAAATTCAACTTGGTTTGAGTCTTCATGATCAGGCTATTTGGTTCGGCTGGTTGGGTTGAATTGGACTATGGTAAGGGAATTGTCAGGTTTCTGCCTTGAAGAGGATGATTCAATTTGGATTTGGGGAAGGATTGGCAATTTGGATTCGAAGGGTTTGAATTTATGGGTTTGGGAAGAGGATTTTGGTGATTTAGACTTAGATGGAGAGGGTGGATGTCACACCCCACCTCGTGCACTTGCTTGCTTAGCACGAGATGTGACGTGAAGTTAACTAATATTAATTTTCTTCTAAATAACATTAGTTGACTATGACTTCTAAACCTTATACAATTCTTAAAAACTTGAATAAAATTAATATTACACAGCGGAATAACATGAGAAACATACATTAACAGACTTTATTACATAACCTTTAAAAGAAGTCAAAATTAAATGCCATTGATTTTATAGACTATTCTTTCTTTTTCAAACTGAAACTGCAACTGCATTTAACACTTTAACAACCTATGTACATAACATGAGTAAACCTAAGTACTAACCAACAATACTAAAACTATCTATAAATTTGCACAGCATAGTTGGAGACAACGGTCAGACTTGTGAAGCATGACCTCTACTTGGAAAGTGGTAAAACATTTGGAAAGGGTGAGCTAAATAACCCAGAGAATGACAGTTTTGTAAAACATGCTTTCAAAACGATTTAACTTTAAATCCTTGGCTTTTACACAAATAATTCATAAAACGTGAGGAGAAATTAATTTTACAAAATAAAAAAATTAAAAAAAAACTATGGGTAGCTTTAATGTCTGTTTTAAACCGACATTAATCTTTTTTCTTTGATGTCGGTTTAAAACCGACATTAAACATCCGTATTTTTAAAACCGACATTAAACCTCCATTTTTATTTTTTTCAACTGACACTAAAGACCATATTTCTTCTAGTGAAAATTTTTGCTATTATGCAAGTACAAGTCTCTTAGCAATTGCAGAAAAATTATATTAAAATGAACTTTTGTCACTCAAAAACTTGATGAATTCATAACGTCATATTAATTTTAAGTACTCTCAATTAAATTTTAACTGTGTTCTTCCCAATTTGGAGGGTGTCGAAATTGTTGTTCAGTGGAGAAGTGTTTATCCTTTTTTCCAGTAGGTGCAGAACCCACCTATAAGACAAGAGTGATTACTGAAGTTTTTATACCTAGCTGAAAGTTAATCTTATGTACTTGTTATGATGTCTTTCCCTACAAAATACCATATTTTTGTTGTGCTTAAAGATAAATACCCCACTACATTCTTTTTCTGCAGTATCATTTTTTCTACAATGATAGAGAATATGTCGATGATATGGGAAGCTGCAAAGGCTTACTATTATGTTACAAAGGTAGATATTACAACTTGTTTGAGGAATTTTCTCTTTACTCCATATTAGCTACACTTTCTTTATATACTTTCTCTAGCCCACCTCTGTTGCATATTTCAAATATGTTTTTTTGATAGGTTCTATTATTTATGCACTGTCATTTGGTTTGGCATTGTTGTATATCTGGATTTTTTTAACTTTGGAGGGTAAACAAATAATATGGGAAATATGTTATCAGTTGAGGGAAGGAACATATCGAGAAAATTAATAGTAATCAGCACCCAGTTTTAGTGGTCAAGTTCACCCATTATCTACAAGATGTTATCTAACTTGGTTGTATGTTCGGTCAAACCCATTTTATACTAAGGATTTTAGTTGAGAATATCAAATCTAATTTCCTAAAGTCCTCTCTGATTTTTTTTCTATTATTGTTGGTAGGCTCATCTTTTACCTCTAAGCATTTCTTGTTGACTTACACTATTGAATAATTAAAAGAGTGGTGTATGGTGGTGGGTGAGTTGAGTTGTTTATGCCTTAAATATCCATTGGCTCCATTGATTTGAGGTAAATATTCAAGGATTGAAGTTGTGATATCCATTTAAGAAGGCAGTTCTGTTTTTGTGGGGGTGTTTTTAGAGATGAAGATGGAAGATTGGTATGCATATTGTATTCTATTTTTTGCTAAGCACAACCATAGTATTTACTCCCTTATATTCATGTTGTCTTTGTAGGTTTTATTGGAGCCAACAAAGTTCTTGAATTTCCTTCAAAGAAGCTAATCAGGGTCATCAAAATACACTGGCTGTTTTTAGAAATGAAGGATTTGACCATGGTTCAAGCAACAAATAATATTTTCAGAGGTGAAGGATTACCAGTTGGTTGTTTATGCTTGTACAGAAAATCATGTTATATGTATTATGATAGTATTTACACTGGTTTTGATTAAGAGTTATAATTCCATACTTGTAAATTGTTCAAACTTGATTAGAAATGTACGAATATTACAAAGTGTATTATAGCGTATCTATATTAAAGTATCGATTCTTTGTTTCTATATGGGCCTTATGTATTATAACATTATTGTCATTCAAATGGTTCGTGTAATGGCAGAGCGACAAGGAGATAGGGAAAAACGGTACTAATTGAGGAATTTGCAACAGGAAATAAATGTCATAATATTAAAACAATGACATTTTTGTTATAAAAAAATTATCACGATTGCCCTACATTTGACAGGAAAAAATTGTCGTCAATAACAAAACAATGACATTTAATTTTCTAAAAAAATTGTCACAATTAACATATATTTGACAGGAAAAAATTGTCATCAATAGCAAAACAATGACATTTAATTTTCTAAAAAAACTGTCACGATTACCCTATATTTGACAGGAAAAAATTGTCGTCAATTTCGAAAAGATGACATTTATTTTTAAAAAACTGTCACGATTGACATATATCCTTAACATTTAAAAAATGTCATAATAAAAGAATTTGCGACATTTTTTTAACTGTCGTTAATACGCAAGTGATGACAGTTATTTATTGTCATAATATAAAATATGGCAGTTATTTGTTGTCATAAAATAGTAATTAACGACATTTATTTTCAGTCATGAAAAAACTTATTGCGACAATTTTCGAAAACTGTCATGGAAGGACTTTCCATGATTCCTGATGTGACGACCCAGACTTTTCGGACTGACCGTCTAAGTCGTCAATTTGACACAAAACCGTTTGTTGACGAAAGACATAGTAACTTTAATTGAAACCATATGAATTCGAAGAAAACATTTAATCGGGCCCTATTTCAAAATATGAAATTCTAAAGTACTGTTTACAAAACTTTAACTATTTGTAAATTCAGTTCAACAAAACGTTTATAAAAAAATCGTCAGCGGAAGCAGTTTAAAGGACAATCTTCTATGGCCATTCACGAGTCCTTCTTGTCCCTCGTCGGTCTGCCCCTCGTGTTACCTTTGCCTGAAAAGTTAAACATAAAAAGGGTGAGTATTAATATACTCAGTAAGGGACCCACTACTGGTCCCGTTCGGGGAAAAATAAATTATTAGTATCCTATGGTGTACCCTGCACAGTCACAGTCTAGTGCTCCCGAAGGATGCACATATCAGTCTAGTGCTCCCGAAGGATGCACATATCAGTCTAGTGCTCCCGAAGGATGCACATATCAGTCTAGTGCTCCCGAAGGATGAACATATCCGTCTAGTGCTCCCGAAGGATGCACATATCAGTCTAGTGCTCCCGAAGGATGCACATATAGGGGGTGATTCCGAAGGACACCCGCAGGGTAACTATCCACTAGGAAAACTAATAATTTATCCCCTAGTCCATTCTATACATCTTAACAGTCAATTTACAACTCAATCAAACGTCCTCATCACGTGAACTTTCCCCTTAACCTCAAACAACCATTTTTATTCCAATTTAACCCAAGGACAGTCGACACATATCGCTACATCAGTCAGCCACATAAATAGCCCAGCAATCACGACATACGTTAGACAACAAGTTCGCATCAATCCAAACATTTATATAAAATTGTATTCAGTCAACACAATATACATTAACCTTCAGTCCACATTCAAACATACACCTCATGATCGTTATTCCTCCTCAGTATATCAGTACAAATCATACAGCCAATACATCCAAATAATATTTATTGAGTCCAGTAGAAAGTCCCTTACCTTGGCGTTAGGTAAGCTCCTTAACCGCACCAAGATCTGCGAAAACGTACCTAAACATTTAGATAAATATTCAATATCTATCTCCAGCACATCATTCCTTTAAAGCCAATCAATGCGATTATTCACACTTACCCAACTCGAATGAAACAAAACTTCCAATGAAGCTTGCTTCGAAACTTGGATATCCAAGCACCACCTTAATCAAACAACACCCGAACAACGGTTAACAATTAATCCAACCAACAACTCGAATTTGCTTTGAAACAACTAAAATCCATAACTTAAATTTGTTACCCAAGGCACCACTTCGACGATTTACTGTAAAACAATTGCAATGACACTCCACGGCACACGGCCGCCAGTTCGCGGAAACCTTACGTATGGGTCGGTCGACGGTCGGTTTCAAATCTGCGGCTGGAAAATGGGTGACACGGGCTGGAAGGTGGAGATGCGGCTGGGCGGAGAGAGACGCGGCTGGGCGGAGAGTCACGGCGGCGCGGGGAGGACAAATCCGAGGAGAAATGGGGGTTTCGGCTTGGTTTCGGCCGACGGTGAGGTTGTGGGACGCGGCGGCTTCGCCGGACGGAAGGAGAAACGGAAAGGGAAGAAGAAGGGAGGGCAGATCTGGGCGGCGGCCGAACTTCGCGGCTGCGACGGACGGCTGGGTTTCGCGGCGTGGACGAACGGTTGCGGCGTCGTCTTCCGCAGCTCTGAACGGCGCGATGGAGGGGGTTCTTCAGTGGAGGTTGGCGGCGGCCGGCTGGGCAGCTAGGGCTGGAGAAGGAAAGAAGAAAAAGAAGAAAGATGGAGGGGGGGGGTGGTCGCGCGGGGAAGGAGAGAAAGAGGGGGGGGGGGCGGGCCCGTTTCCTTTTTCTCTATTTTATTTTATTTTTATTTTATTTTATATAATAATAATAATAATAATAATAATGATATAATAATGATATAATAATAATATAATAATAATATAATAATAATAATATTTAAATAATAAAGTATTATTATTATTTTTTTTTTTTTAATGGCGTTACACCTGATACTATAACTGTAAATAACTGTCACGGATTTTATTCGTGACTGAAAATAACTGTTGTTGTAGACCATTTTTTTGTAATGAGGCAATGAATTTAAAAGAATAATTGCTTGCTTATCATCTGACATCTTCTCTCTGATGTTATTGAGATCAACTATAATTTTTTTAATTCATCAAAGTTTTTTTTCCACACCTTTACTTTGGTCCATTTTATATCTGAAGAATTTCTTCTTTAGATATAATTTATTTGAGAATGACTTTATCAAGTAAAGACTTTCTAACTTTTTACACAACCGCTTTGTAATAGTTGCTTCATCCACTAGTCTAAGCACTCCAACTGAAAGATACAGAATAATTGTTGAATAGGCTATTTCATCCATATCCTTTTTCTCAGCATCGGTCATATTTTCCAATTTTAGCTACTTTTTGTTGAACCAAAAGAGCTTTAATACTTTTGCACCATTGATCACAATCATCCTTATCAAACTTAGCCACTTCAAATCATGTTGATGACATTTCACAAAAGTGATTTAACAAAAGAACAGCACTAAAACAACAAATTATGCGTACAACATCTTTTGTATGGAATGAAACTTCGATAGAACTTATAAAAATATAAACCAAGAACCCATTGCCCAGAACAAAGAAACAAAGACACAACAATAGTAGTTTGATAACTTTAGTCTATATCCACTTTGAAAACCAGCTTGGAATGATTTTATTAAAAGCAATAGAAAATAAAAATCACAAAATAAATAAAAAGATAAACTAATATGTAACTTAACCACGATCGAGACAATTCGCTTGAGCAAACTCCACCAAATCTGACTATACCGCAACCAAACACCCAATGAATTGGGAGACCTATACGTCGACCAACGCCTCACTTCAAAACCCACTTCGACAAAGTACCCACAACATAGCAGTACTCACCGGTTAAACACCCTTTTCTCCCTCGAAGATCTCAAAGATACAGAAATCTCACTCTCTCTATGATGTGTGTTATGCAGCTGCCCAACTTCTTCTTTTTTTATTTTTTGTTGGCTTTGTTGATGGAAGAGCTGAAGTGGAAAAGATCCACTTAATTATAAAAGTGGCATTTAGTGATAATTAATTAATTACCCCAAACTTAATACTCGGCTTTCCTGAACCTTTTTCTTTTTAAATAATTTTTTAAAAGAAAAAAATAACATCAAAAATAGTATAGACGAAAAAATATTAACAAAAATAGAGTAGCAAAGTTGTAGACAATTTCTTTATTGTTTTTTATTGTTTTTTTTAATATATATATATATATATATTAAATATGTTTCATAATTGAATTATATATATATTAAATACATCGATATCTAAATTCTAATCTTAAAAGTATATTCTTTATTAAATTAAAATCAACTTTTCAATTTTAACATTATTTTCTTATTAACAAATTTATTAATTCTTTTTTTTCCTTTATATATATATATATATTAAATTTCACTCTCCAATTTTCAATTTTCCTACTAAATTCACATTTTCAATTTTAATTTGATTATTTTCTTATTAACAACACTTATTTATTTCTTTTCTGTTTTTTATTTATATATATATATATTAAATATGTTTCATAATTAAATTAGAGGAGTTTACAAAAATAGCAAAAAAATTTATGATAATAGGAACCATGTCACTACATATTCTAAATTGCAAAAGCAATAAATTTAAATGCGGATAATCCTTTAATAGCCATCTGATATATCTAATTACTTGTTATATTTGTCATATTTGTAATATGCAAAAAAGAGATGCTATGAGCTGCTTTTTTTAAATGTTTGTTGTCATCTGATTCAATTTTTCATAAAACTATGTGGGTCAAACATCCAACGACCCATGCAACAAAATAAAAAAATCCATTAAGCTGACAATTTTTTAAAAATATTCCAGATTTGTCATTTCTTTTCATCATATTTTTTCTCTCCATTGTCTTTATTCTATTTTTTCTCTCTCCATCGTCTTTCTTCTGCCATTTTTCTTTTATTTAATTTGTTTTTAAACTATTGTTTGGTTCAAGATCATGTACAAAATATAAAAAATCTATTTTTTTTTTAATTGTTGGTTGTTCAAGATCATCTACCAAATATAAAGAATCTTGAAAAAAAATCATTTAGATCTAAACGAAATCTCTAGACCATATACAAAAAATAGCCACATTCAAATGATCGTGTACCAAATAATCTTTAAAAAATCATTTAGATTGGGGTAGCCAAATTTAAACGATCAAATCTAAACAATCGTGTACAAATATAAACAATCTTATACCAAATCTAAATGATCGTGTACGTAAAAATCTTGAACAAAAATCATTGAGATTTTGCTACCAAAATTTAAACGATCAAATCTAAACGATCGTGTCCAAATAGAAACGATCTTGTACCAAATACAAACAATCGTGTACCAAAAAATACTGGAAAAAATCGTTTAGATTTGGCTACCCAAATTTAAACGATTAAATCTAAAGAATTGTGTATCAAAAAATACTGAAAAAAAAAATCGTTTAGATTTGGCTATCTAAATTTGAACGATTAAATCTAAACGATCCTGTACCAAATAATAGCCAAATCTAAACGACCGTTTACTAAAGAATTTTGAAAAAAATTATTTAGATTACGACAGCCAAATCTAAACGATCAAATCTAAACGATCGTCTAGAAAATAATAGTCAAATTTAAACGATCATTTACCATTTTTTTCTATTTTTATTCATCTTCTTTTTCTTTCTTTCTTTCTTTATTTCTTCATCTCCTCTTCCAGAATATCAATATCGTTTAAATATCACTTTGATATGATATAAACAATCACTTACCTAGTCAACATGATCGTTTAGCATTAATGAACACGATCGTTTAGCATGGTCAACACGATCGTTTAGATTTGAAACATTTTTTCCATCGTTAAAAAGAACTACACAATTGTGTATAATTTTCTACTCGATCATGTATTATTTTCTACACGATCGTTTAGAAGAAGAATTACACGAAGCATTTTTTTCTATCGTTAAAAGGAACTACACGATCGTGCAATTCCTACACAATCGCGTATTATGATCATTTAGAAGAAGAATTACATTAAGCTTTTTTCTCATCGTTAAAAAGAACTACATGATCGTGTATCATGATCGTTTATAAGAAGAATTACACGAACCATTTTCCATCGTTAAAAAAAACTACACGATCGTATATCATTATCATTTAGAAAAGAATTACACGCGCGCGTATGGCTGGTGTTGATTTTACCTACACGATCGTGTATCATTTCCTACACGATTGCATATCATGATCCTTTAGAAGAAGAAGAAGAATTACACACGCACGTGTGGTCGATTAATCGTGTGTTGACTGGAGCATATTTGGTATTTTCTCTTGTTGGTCCTGTGGAATTTTTTTCATTTTCAAAATTTTTTCATACAGTGTAAATATTTTGTCGATTTGTTATATTTTTTAAAAACTCCCTTAAATAGTTTGACATTTTTAACAAGTAACAAAAATCTATCCATCAAAGATGTCTCGAAGAACCATGCAAATGATGTTGGAATTTTCGTCCGGGAAAAACAGGCAAAGAAAAACTTCCCAATGGACTGCAGCCGATATGGGTTTCTGTATTCCTGGTAGCAGCAAGGCTGATGATATTCCTCTCTGCAAGTTTATTAAGGATGGATCCTTCGAGGCTTCACAAAAGGACTGCACACTATTGATCCTAAAGTTATTCACCTTTGAAAATCATCCATACCAAAGAAATGTAACTTTTTCTTTTGCGTTATCCTGATAACTAAGAGCATGCATCAATACTGTGAACATCTTACAAAGAAGACTTTTGAGCATGTACCTTACCTAAATTTGTGTCCTTGGTCTTTGCAGAAAAGGCAATGACCTTATGAACCACCTTTTCATTCCTTATAATGTAACTATAGTTTTGTGGAAAGAATTTAGAATTTGTTACTTGTGACTGTTAATTTGATCGTGGAATGTTAAAATATATAGCCTAACTAATCTAAGAAAGTTCTTGAAGTAAATTAGATTTATGTAGAATTATGTTGACGTACATAAATAAAAATCTCAAAAGAAAAATCTATAAATAGTCTATATTTTCTTTTAGGCTTGAATTCTTCCTTTATAATAGAATAAACTAAGAAAAATCTAGAATAGTTCAAATTCTAGAGACATCATCTTACTTGGACTCCAAAGATCTCTCACCTATATATAAATAGTAGGGCCACAAAAACAAGCAAAGAAAGGGAGAAAGAAAAGCAAGAGAGTTGGATAAAAACTTGGAGTGAAAAGTGAGTGAATGCCTTGAGAGAGTAAAAGAGTATTTTCTTGAAAGTATATATTAATGTTTGTAAGTTCTTCACAAAAGTTTTGTTTGAAGTTCCTTTTGTATCAATTTCTTCGACAATGACATAAGTGTTTTATACCAAAAACCTTTAATTTGTAGTTTGAATAGGAAGACATAAAAGACTAATATATCATAATCAACTCCTCGGTTGCAATATGTTGGTCCATCTTTAGGAGAACATCTGCTTTCTTGTTAGCCATTGGTCCCACTAACTCTAAACTCTTTTCGAGCCACAGCCCAATATAACAGGATCTCCCTTGACTTTGTTGTATTTATGTAATTGTCTTTTATTTTCTCCCTCCACCCACACACTTTTTCACTTTGTACTTTTTGAGCTATCTCACCACACCATATGTCCTCTATTGTTTATATGAATGAAATTATATTTGCGATACGGTGAGAAGCTACTTAGTATAAATTGATAGGGTTATTTTTAGTTAAGCTAATTACCTAAACCTTGATCTAAACCGTTAATCATCATCATCATGATTCGCCAGAGAAGAGTGATCGAGGCTTGGATTTACTGACGTTGATCAAACAAAACAATGAAAGAAAATTAAATTGTAAACTTGTCCTTATAATTTTTGTGAAAGTTAGAACTTAATCATTGTTATGAAACTTAGTCTTTTTCGTTTGAAAAAGAGTCATAAATGGTTCCTATGATTTGATAGGAACTATTATTTTACTATTATTGACTAAATTAAAAAAAAATCTAAGCATACCTAAAACAATTTAAATTAGAAACATGAAACATTACACAATTCCAATAAGAAAGTAGCATGATTAAGATTTCTAGAAAAACAAAATT
Organism: Cucumis hystrix; assembly: GCA_025688845.1. Classification (NCBI taxonomy): domain Eukaryota; kingdom Viridiplantae; phylum Streptophyta; class Magnoliopsida; order Cucurbitales; family Cucurbitaceae; genus Cucumis; species Cucumis hystrix. Next base: position 9,019,257 of record CM046891.1, on the reverse strand, counting down.
TATAGTTGTATTAATTACATAAAGGCTAAGCCATAAATTGCACATTATTTTATTATCCATGAAAATTTCTTAGTTAAGCATGCTAGAGTGATTCTTACCATTTGAAAAGAGAGATTAATCTTGAATAGACACAATCAAAGCACATATGACTATTTTACTTTTTAAACGTTTAGAATTAGAGAAACATAAAGGAAGTGTGGTTGGTCTAGTGTTTCCACTTCACCTTTGTGATTAAAGATATGAATTTATCCCAAACACTTCAGCTGCAAGTTGCATCACATTGTGATATTAGCTATGGTTTTTTTTTCTAAAGTGGTCGAAAGAGAACTCAAGAAAACAAACCAAAATTATTTGGAATTGGTTTCCATTCAAGTTAATTCAAAGATCAAAGTGACTTGAATTTCTATATAAGTAGCAAGGGAAGGAAAAGATAGAGTATATGAATGAAGACTCAACTATGGGATAAATACAATATAATGCATAGAGCCGAAGACAGTATAATGCTTCATGGAACCACTCACCACTTGCCACACATGATAATAACCCCTTTTTTTATGCCTTTTCTTTTATCTTCTTTTGCTTTATATCATTTTCATGAAATTGAAGCAAACTCACATCCCTCTTGGAATCTCTACTTTGAACTTTTTGTTTCCATGGTAACTAAAGCAAACTCCAACCCTAAAAATAAAAGAAATAAGATGGAAAGTAATTGGATCATGAAGAAAATGAATTTGGAACAAGATCACTTTGACCATACGCATCAAGTATATAAATAGCAAAACAACATTTCTTTAGCATTTACTTACTCTGAACCGTAATTAAGGGATGAGAATAAAAATTTGTGGAAATCATCTAAAATTACTCAAAGTACACATGTTGAAAAAACTACAATAAGTCATGCATCAGGAGAGGTGTCTTTTTGGACTTAAACATTTCTTAGGGAATATTCATCAAATTTACCAATGAAATAGTGAGACTGACTCTAAAACTATCCTTCTCATTATATTGATGAATTGAGACAATAGATATCACATGCAACTCATCTGGTATCTATTTTTAGTTCTATACATTTGTGTCTATTTTGGTCTTCAACCAAATCTTGAATTCATGAGAGATTTCGAGAACATAAGTCATTCGAAAAGTTCTCATAGAAGTGACCCTACTTCTACTCTCATATAGGTAATATTGATTAAGTGTATTCTATCATTACTCGGCTTGTAGAACAAAATATCACTATGACCTTAAGATCAACAGAACACATTCTAAAAACATGATAGCAATGAAAAAGAAACTATAAGTTTGTTAGTGTATCAACCATGAATTCTCCAGCTAGTTTGTTTAATGAACCTAAATATCTTGGGATCTTCGTTCAACTAGGTTAGGATAGCATAACATAACACATTCATAGGTTTTAGCCTCATTTCTCTTTATACAATCCTTTCATCAAAGGATCTGCCATATATTCTCTTTTGATTTTCCATAATCAATGGAAACTATTCTACTAAGCGGAACATTTTTTTTCCTCAATCCTCTATTATCGCTATTTTTCTTCAACCTACAATTTTGATCAGATGGAGTAACTGCGAAACCCCAAATTTTCCTAAGACAATTGGGACTAGTTAAGACTTGGCAAAGATAAGAAAAATGTGATCAAGGAAGAAAATTTTTTTGGAAAATTGGCGAAGTGTCAAAGAAATAAATTCTAGGAGTTTAGAGATTATGATGGGCGGCCAAGGGACAATAAATAACTTCCAAATGATGCTCATTGGGCGGCTAGATGAGGGTTGAGAACCTCCATGTCAATACCATATGAATAACAAGGTGGACCCTCTAATGGCCCTCATCATTGTTATATAATATCTATGAGGCAGAATCTAAGAATTAGTAGTGTCTCGTCTCGTTAAAGCTATAATTAGTAGGTAGGTAGTTAAGAATTAGTAGGTAGGTAACCTATAGATCTTTATCTCAAGAAATGTAGCGTCTTCCACGTGCCTCCTTCGCGTGCAAGGCTAGTCGCGTGCTATGCATCCAACACTAGGTCAAAACGCCATGCTAACCTCTATTAACTTCAAAACACATGCCATCTCGCCTGTTAACCTCTGACACTCGGCCAACAACCTCTATTGTGCCCAGAAATTCATTTTTGGCTAGAACCTTACTTCTAATTTAGAGCTTCATACTTATAATCGATAACTCAAATGAAAATACTTTCTTCTAAAAAGTTGTTTCAAATTAACTTAACTTTCTTACCTCAAAAGTGCAGCCAAAAAATCCTCGTGATGAACTCTGTATCCTCCTTAAAGTGAACACTGCCGAGAATTCTTTTGAGAATGACCTTTCTCTCTTCTTTCAACTCAAATTCAACTTTCCCTCTCTCAAATTAAACTAGCAGCCCCAATATGGAAAATAGACTCAATTTGTGACATTTTGAAACTAATTTTACCCAAAATGCACAAGTGGATTGTGAGAAATATTCATCCGAAGTGACCTATTTATACTGAAGCCTGCATGAATCTTTATTGACACCTCCTTTGGTCGAAATTTATGTTAAGCATGCAAGGACACCTGGAATCCACTTGACCAAGTCCACCTCCTCATCTTCTCGCCTAAGAAAAATGCCTAATGTCCAAAGACAAGTCCATAACGCCAAGACCAAACGCCAACTAACCTCTCTTGGCCTTGTCGCAAACCTCTAAACACACATGTGTCTACACCAAGTGTTCTCACCACTAACCTCTAACCAAGCTTTCTTGCTTACACAAAACGTTCAAATAACCTCTCAAACTACTCTTCTCGCCTAGCTCTCAACCAAAATGTCAACCCATAAAGGTTTTTTCTACTTTTCTCGACCACACACCAAACGTCAAGATAACCTCTTAAGAGGTTATCTTCTATTTCTTTTCTGCCTAGCAAGTATCTTACACGTCCACACTAACCTCTTTAGAGGTTTTCTTCTTCACTTGTCCATCCAAAGAAACCTCTAAACGCCTAAGCCAAAGTCAAAACGCCAAACTTCCATACTTAGTCAAATTTTCTCTTCTTTTCAAACTAACCTCTTTAACTTTTAAACCTTAACAACTTAGTCTTCCCTTTTTCCACTTACCATGACACACAAAACTAACACCTCCTTTTATTAACATCACTTAAAACCAAATCCTTTCAAGCTCTTAAAAAGATTTAAGTTCCTTAAGGTTCGAGGTTTACACGATGACTTCTTCTTAGCAAACCAGTGTCTTGGAGCACCTTTCGTATAAAGCCTCAAAGGGTGCCATTTCGATGTTGGAATGATAAGTGTTGCTGTAAGCAAATTCGATTAAAGACAGACGCTAATCCCAACTTCCCTTGAATTGGAGAACACAAGCCCTCAACATATCTTCCAATGTTTGAATGATTCTTTTATATTGACCATTTGTCTATGGGTGGAACGTGGTACAGAAACGCAACTTTGTTCCCAACACTTTTTACAATTGTGGCCCAAACTTGGAAGTGTACCATGAATATCGATCGAAAACTATAGACATTGGGGTTTCATATTGACTTACAATTTTGTTAATAAACTTAGCCAATTTGTCTAGTGGGAAGGTCTGCTTGATAGGGATGAAGCATGTTGTCTTAGTGAATCTATCCACAACCACCCAAATCCCATCATAGTCGTTTGGTGTTATTGGCAACCCAAAAAAGAAGTCCATGGTTATGTGTTTCCATTTCCATTCATGGTAAAGGACATATCAGCCCACTAATCTTTTGTCATTGAGGTTTGACTTGTTGACAACTCAAACATTTGTCTACAAACTAGGGTATTTCTCGCCGCATGCTTGGCCACTAATAATAAGCTTTCAAGGTTCTGTACATCTTAGTACTCCCAGGATGTATCACATAAGCTGAACCATGGACTTCCTCTAAGATACTATCTCTCAATGCCTTATTTTGTGCAACACATACCCTATTATTGTCTTTTAATAATGTGTCATCCTTCTTGAACACGTAGTCAGGCCTCCTTTAGCATCTGACCTCCTCGTCTAGCTTTCTAAGACAAGCAAGTTTTGAACAATCAACAACAAACATAAGATTATAAAGATTATATTCATTCATCAAACATTTCTTTCATTTCAAAGGATAAATCATTTATTTACAAGATTAATCACAGAGATAGTTGTTCTATGCATGAAAAATCACTCACAAAAATGCTCGGCCTCCACACTTTTCTCCTTTTCTTTAGACTTTCTCTTCTTTCCTAGTGGCTTCCTCAACCGACCTTTTCAACACTCAAAGCCTTCTCTTAACAGATTATCAAAATGCTTGCATTTCAGGCCTTCTCCTCTTCTAGTCTTGTGGCCCTATTTATAGTGACTTTTCACCTCCATGGGTCCTTTTCGTGCTTTACACGTGTCACTTCACCGCTTCATCGCGCTATGCAGCCAACCCACGCTCGACACGTAAACCAGTTGTCACTTTGCTAGTACACATTTTCCTTGAAACGCTAACCTTATCTTCTTGGAATGCTCAATCTGCCTGACTCTTTTCTCGAGAAGCAATAGATATTTAATTTCCTCAGACGGTCGTCTAATCCTTTCAACAGAACCCCTACTTCATCACAACTAGGCATAGGTACTTCTCTCACATTACTACCTCAAACACCTAGTTCTTAGAGTTAAACGTAGCTTCTTCTTCGCCAGCTAATCTCATCATGTTGCTTATCCTAATACGTTGGCACTTAGACTCTGATAACTTGTAAAAATACAAGTTATTATGACCTTTTAGATAGAATAATGGGGCCGAAATGCATGATAAATGTGTCAAAACGTGTAACTTATGTTGTAAATACATAAATATTTAGAAATGCAATTTACATGAACTTCATGCCTGATTTTACCCCATTTTCAATGTCCAAACGCATGATTATTAACAAAAGAACAAGCTGGTCAATCATAGAAGAACTCGCGAAGAGATAAGGCGAGAAGACCAAATCATTACGTGAGAAGAGGTTTGCTAGAAGACAAAAGTGGTAGTTGGAAGCGATGTGACTTGACGAAAGGGAAAGCTTTCGGCTCTGACATGGTCGGAATGATAGATTTCCCGCCAAAAGCTGCCTATATGGGTCATAAGGCCAGGTATCTATATTAACCGACCATTCCTAGGGAGTCGTTGGCAAGGATTAGCCGTACCACCAGTTGTAAAGTTCATTCTTTTCTTCTTTGTTCAGTCTGTAAAGTGAGAGCTTATAGCATGAGTGAAGAAGATGTCATCTCTCATCTCCCCTAACTTGTATTCCTTTTCTTCTCTTTCCATTTTATTATTTTTTTACATCGTATTTGGTTATATTGTACAGTGGTCGAAGGCCTTTCTTCTTTAATACAATGTATATTTATACACTTTTCAACTCATCCATCTCTCATTGTTCATCCCTCTCTACGTTATTTGTAGATTAGGTTTATGATGCATTCTTGATCAGTAGTCTTTATTTATATTGCTTATTGTATTAGCCGAGCTACATTCATCACTTGGCCAGTGTATGTCTTCAACTACCAAAGGGTAAGAATCAAGAACGTGGCTAATACACGCAAGGAAGAGTTTTCTCAACCTTAGCGAGATGACTTCCTTCATTTGTATCTCGACAGGTGAACAAGTGTGGACATTAGGCGCCAAGAGGTTGTCATCCTTACATGCGAAGCACTTTAAGTAGTGTAAGTAAATACTTCTAGATATACCTCACTAAACTAGTCTCTGTCATTTGGATCCCGAAAGGAGACCAAGTGTGGCATTTAATAACTTCAAGAGGAGCACGTCTTAATCATGAGATAGTTTAGCAAGTCATATCGCATTGAGGTGGTCATAGAGCTTATTCGCCTGGTAGCATTAGATATTCCTTCACTCCCTTCCTTAATGCAAGTTAGTTCATCCATTCCTCCATTCGCACAACAACCCTCATTAAATTAACTTTACAACATCTCTAGGATACTTTGGTAGTTTTGATTCATTTTATATTCTTTTAACTCATTTTCCATAACGCCTAGTTGATAAGTAGACTCTAGAACTAAGATTTGATATTAATTCCCTGTGTTCGAGCCTGGATCATCTAGGTAAACCTATTGTTTCGCTGACACTTGGACAAGCAATAGGAAAACTTGCACTTTAATTTACAGACGTAGCAGTATGTCGTGGAGACATTAGGAGCATTTTGCATGTAATGATCATGTCAACTCGCATCCTGAAGAAGATATTGGAGAGCATGTTGCATGCAATGATCCGTATTCAATGACATGTCATCACACAACCAAACAAACAAACAAACAGTCATTCTACAATAAGTTTGTGTGCTAAGTCCCATGAAACACAATCCCAATTTCAAAACAATCACATTCATAATCCTCACATCTTAGACAAGAGTTTCATGAAAACAATGTTTGCATAAACATAAACAAACCCCCGAGTAGGCTCGAAAACTTCTCTTCGCATCACCTTATCTTCCATCACATCCTTCTTCATAGAACGCCTCCTATCTTTAATTTAACCATAATAACTCTTCTCAATAGGGGTCATCTTCAACAAGACTCCATTTTTTGTTCAGGGCCTCACAGTATTGATATCTTAAATCTCATGGCCGAGAGGCCTAAAGTTTTAATTATGAATACAATGAGTTTTTATTTTCATTCTCCCATCTCTTTACTTTCTACATACTTGAGTGCTTTGTAATTACGAACAATGTAAAGTAGTATTAGTTCTTCGAGAATTTAAATGTTTGTATTACTTGTCGTGTTTAGTTAGAGCTTCCTTCAACACTTCACTCCAACTGAGAGAAAGAATGAGGTATTGGACGTTACTACTCGAGAGAGTTAGTAGCTTAGACCTCGCTAAACAGGCGGTGAAAGGAGTGTCGTAATACATTTACTTTATTAAACTCCTCCTTCACATACATATCAGAAATATGAGAGTGTATGACAATAAGATGCCGAGAGGCTGTCTACCTTAATAAAGGATGGATTACAATTCATGCGACCAAATAGATTAGATATAAATCACATAGTACTTTCAAGTATTTGTATCTCAAGAGTCGTGTAAGTCTAGCGAAGGCTCAAAGAGGATGCCCGCCTTAAATTGGAATTACTCAGGAACTTTATATCTCTTCAAGGAACTATTAATTCTCTTTGCATCGGGTCATATTATACTAAACTTTCCTTCATTATTCTTGCCAAATACAAACTGAGTTCAAACGCCTACAGATTAACCTTTTTTTTTTCACTTACGCTTGTACAAGAGAGAGAAAAACTTGTACACAATTGATATATCTGAATAATTAAGCAACGCATAAGATAAAATTTGTCGCTTTTATCGCATGACCTTAACTTAGCTGCATAGCTTAGTCACAGCCTTAACTCCACATTCACGATAACACTAAATTGAATATACACACACAAGCAAGCAATACCTCAATAACAACTTTATTGAATAATAAAATAATTTAACATTCACAAATCACGAGTTTTCGTACATAATATCCAACATGTCGGTTGTACTTCTTCTGGAGTAATGTGCAAAAGAGCAAAAGTATGCTAAGAAATTTATCAAGTGCTCATGTGGGACTTCTCTAGGATATCCTCCAAATTGACCCTGTTTTGGATCATCTAAATCATAACGAAATTCATTTTGAACCTTTGTCCTGCGATCGTTGATCTCATGATCTCGAGAGACAAAATGTATAGGTTTTTTTATACATATTCTCTAACAGGGTGATTCTTTCGTAGGTGATGAGTTTGGGGTAGGCTTGAGCTCATACCTTTCTATTTACATTGTTGTTTGTCATACTTAAATTTTGATTGTTGTTGGCCAGAACTGGAGCATTGAGGTTCTAGTTCTCTTCGTCTTAGTTCTTCCTGTTGTCTCGCATAGTCTGGTTTCTCAACCTCCTTAGTCTATTCTCCTTGCTTTTCCTCCAAAAAGTACACTTAATTCCCCAGTCAAATTCAAGTTAGATAGAGGGTCTTCCCGCACATATATTGTTTGTGACACTCTTTGGGCAAGTGTAGAATACCTTTGATTGATGCCCTATAAAAGTTCAAACGAAAAATTCAATGAATAAGTTAGAATTAAGTCCCCGACACCTGTGCCAAAAACTTGTTTTATAGTAATTGTCATTTGGGTTTTAAATATTCAACTATGTGTGGGCGATGAACTGTCTCTTCTATGCTATGAATGATTAGTTTAACGTATTAACTTTAGGATTTGCTTCAAGTAATGAAATGAATATGACAATTTATACAAGTTTTTCTCCCTCAAGTCTAAGTATAAATTTAAGAGAGATTTTCTTGGTAGGTTTGGGGTCGATTTCAAGGACTTAATGACTTAACTGAATTGAATGCATAAATGAACTTTTGCGATGAATTTATTCTTATGCACAGTGTTGTTTTATTCATGGTCTACTAAGTACAATCTACTAATTTACAAAACTGGATCGAATGCAATGAATGGCATGGACCATGAAAGTGTGCGGTGGAAGTGCTAGACAATCACTTTCTAAATGCAGCATGCGGTGAATTAATGGAATTAATGCTACTCATCTCAACCCTCTGTCTTATATTATGATTTTCAATTTTCAAACTATTTTTGCTTGCCATTTGCATCAATTTTTTTAATGTTATGAACATGAACTTGAGCTTGTCATTAGTATAATTATTTATTTGTTTGTTATTTATTTAGTGATCTCCTTTTAAAATGGAACGAATAATGGTCCTATATTAACACCGTTAAAAATAACCAAAAAAAGAATATATATATTTTTCTTCTTTTACGAAAGAATGGGTTAACTATCATAAAAACATTACTATTCCCCGGAGGTAAAATGAAAAAATTAGACTCAACACACTCTTTTCAATCATTGTTTCCACTGTCCATTCAAGGGTTTCGTGCTTGTTTTTTAGTGCTAGAATATTTTTTTACTTAAAGAACGTGCGTTTAAAAAGTTTAAGGTTTTATCTATAGAATAATACCTGACAAACTTACCTAAAATAAAGACAAGACTGTGGCTCTTTAAACGGAGCCAATAGCACACCCCCTCCAAAACCGAGAAACATTGGCCTATAAGAACTCCTTTGAAGATGACCAATTGTTTTCCATGGAGAATAATTTACTATATTCTAAAACAATGGTGCTATAATATTTTTGTGTACGGAACGAGGGTTTCTAAACTTATGCTTCTCCTTCTCTCATATAATATTTGGATTGTTAAGATGAGCAGAAGAGGCTAAACAAATACCTATTTCATGAAATTTTTGTCAAATTGGTAAAGGAAACAACATTGACTGGAAGAACTCAAATTATAATTTATACTCAGCATTGATCCACCATCTGCCCTTTTACTTTCACAATGAGAGCATATAGGTCAATTATTTTAATTATTTTTCGCTTGAGATAGAGGAAGATTTCTAAATGTTTTAAATTTTTCTTAGGAAGGCCCTGCTGTTGTATTATCTCTTTGCATCTAAAGATTTGTGGGAGGAATTTGAATGCCAACCGATCGCTGATGTTCTAGTATGAGAAGAGTGGAAATACAATAGCAAAAGGGAGAGGCTTTCATAAAAGGGTTGTGCGTTCTAACCGTGACAAAAGATTTATTTATCAGTCCCATTACTAAATTCATCACATATTTAGCTTCAATGAATCGGGAGAAATGACGAAACTGTGGCCACAGGGAATAATAAAAAAAAAGCTTGAAATCCCAACAATAGAACAGTTGTAATGTAATAACCAATAGTTAATAAAATAACTAACATTATATCAATCATAATACTTTGCAACATTATATTAATTAATTTCCTTAACTAACATAACATTTGTTTGCAGTGTTGCATGCTCTTCTCAATGATAGAAACCAGAAATTGTTGGTGAGAAAACGCAGATAGAATCTGCAAGAATTCTTTGCAAACGTAGTGATTGAGCACGAGTATGTTATAGTGCACATCATCGACAATCCAGGCTCTGGTATTGTTCAAGTAACTCACCCAGGACGTAGGACAAAGGAATCATCACAACTTCATACAAAATGCTGTACCCTACCTTCAAGATATACAAATACCAGAGTTCTTGGTATGGCAACTGATGAGTTGGCTTTACATATGGTAGGAGTCCTCTCATGTACTTCATTTTAATAAAAGATTTACAAATTCTCCGTGAGATTACGTCACACATACATAATACTTACACAAGCTGATTTACTATCGTTAAGGGTACATTCTGCACATATAAAAGCTGAAAGATGGGATTACAGATACGGATTGATGCAAAAGCTCAAATTCTAAATAAAAAATGGTAGTAGACTACATACTGCTAGAAATTCACCTTAACAATAAGCAATAAATGAACAATCATATATGTGAAACGTGCCCGCTATTCCTCTTCCTCTTTTGTCTTCACTTCCATCAATGCCCCAATTAAGTTTGTATACTGGTGAAACTGCAATAATTATAATATACAAGACCTTTTAACTGCACATTCAACTCAGTAAATATAAAAGAAAAAAAAGCACAAGCAATTACTAGTAGTTATCATTTCTCTTTTTACTATTCATTGTTTTCAATTTCTGAGAAACATATATGTTCGGTAATTATTTCATATAACTTATTCCTAAAAAATATTTAGGTTCCTATATGATGCATAGTTTTTTAACAAAAGAAGAGAAAAAACATCTGATTTCCTGTTTTCCATTTTCTAAAAATATAAATAAAAATAGGCAGAATCATTAAACAAATGAAATTGAGGCTTTCACCTCTTTTATAATACTCTCGCATTTGTTAAGTAGTTCTTGTTGCCTCAGAACACTAGATTGTCTAATGGAATTTGTTTTTGAAGTCAGAACGTCAACCTGCCACCAACATCAACATGAAGAGAAAAACAAGCAAAAGAGAATTCTTGTCGTGAGTAATTTCACTAGACTGGATTCGTTATAAAAGCTAGGACTGAAGAAGAAACCTCCATGAACACTGCTTCAACATTTCTTTGCCTTTGCTCTAGATCATGCCTCAAAGATTCAACCTGAGACCTCACCGCAATCAAATCTTTTGTAGCTTCCTCACATGTCACATCTCTCTCCTTCTCTGTCTGTGTTACTAAATCTTTCAATTGGTGAACTGAAGAGGAATAGAAAAATAGAGAAAAGAATAAGCACATAAAAAGCGGTACAATAATGAAGTAAAAGACTCCATTCGGCACTAACAATAAATTAAAATTAGCTACTTCAATAACAATTTGTGCTTTTTTTCTAGAAATTAGATTTATTTACTAACTTGTTTTCTTCGTTCTTTCCTCTACACTCTTACTATCAACCTCTACACTCTTACTATCGCCAACATGTCAAAACTAAATAATAATTTTTTTTTTAAAAGAAAAAGGTGTGCGTTTCCGTAAGATTTTTAAGTGAACAAAAGTCATAAAGACAAAATTGTAGGTATTTGTAGATTTGATAAGCTTAATTTTTTAAAATATAAAGTCAAATGATTGTTAGATGGGTATAAATGAAATAGAGCTAACCACCTTTTGCTTGAAGTTCAACCAGTTTGACCTGGAGAGATTTATCTTGGACTTCCTCATCACTTAGCTTAACTTTTAAGGCCTTGAATTCTCTTTCAACTGACTTGGCAGAGTTCACCTATTAGAAAAAGTGTCCATGTTTTAGCCAATAAAAGTTTGTAATGACACCACAATAGCACTATTGGCACATATTCAAACCTGTTCGTGTATAGTCTGCATCAGAGAAAGGTGCTTCAACATTTTCTTGGAAACCTGAAAATGTTTTGTCAATAACTCATCAAGCTATCAACTGAATTTTCTTTTAAACTACCTAAGATTTCATATCAATGTTCAGACTCGTATACCTGATCTCTAAACATGTATACAGATAGTCTACAGATTTTCTACCTTGATATTAGTACAAAATGTAAAAAAAGACCAAGTTCAAAGCAAATTTAGCTTTCATAAACAGAAAAAGCACCACTGTCAGAAAAACTTGTAAGAGATTTGAGAAAATCGACAATGCCTAAATAAGCTTTAAAAGATCTAAGAAAATTAGAGAGAAATTAATCTCAGGAGTTGGGTCATTTTTGTTTAAATCAATGGCTAAATCTTACAACAATAAGAGCTCCCCCTTCTTATTTTTTAGATTTAGAAAATGTGAGTGTCGGGACAACTTGTGTGGTCTTGAACTATTCTTTTGAGAATATCACTTGATTCTACTACATTAAGTTGTCATGGCAATTGTTAGGATATTAAATTCTAAAGGCAAAATAATAGGTCTCTGAGGTTCGAGCTTAGTGTGTAAATTCCATGAAGTTTCAAAAATGATACTTTAATCCTTGAAGTTTGAAAATAGCTCTAAATGGTCCTTAGGTTATAGTTGGTCAGTTAAATAAACAAAAATGACACGGTGAAGTGACGTGGCTAATTTTAAATAACTAGGCAATTTTTATTGATTTTATATTACTTTATCTTTTCCCCCTTTTCCCTCTCCTTTTTATCTTCCCCTTCCACTCTCCTCCACCTCTCTCCTTTCTTCTCTGCATCTTTTCAATTACCTACAAAAGAAACTCCAAAACCCAAAAATACAAAACGATAAAAATAAAATATAACCAATCAAACAACTTTTGATTCTCAATGAACACACACACATAACAAAATTTAAAAAAAATAAGATTTAAATGTCAAACAAATTGGTTTTACTTGATTCTATTTGTCCCTTTTTTTCCCTTGTTCAATCAATACTTCTGGACATTTTGTTGTAAATGTATTCTTTTTAATCTTTTTTATTTTTTTTTATTAAGTTCGAATTTTGATTTACCAAACAAAATGACAAAATTTTCTTTCAATTTTTTTAGATGTGGGTATTAGATGTAATGGGAGAGTTCCGGAGGAAGAAAAGTCAAGACAAAGAAAACCAAAAACAAAAAAGGATTTTGAGAATGTTACCAAAATAGCAAGATGTAGAGAGAATAAGAAGGGGGAAAAGAATGGAGAGAAAAAGAAGGAAAGAGTGAGAACTGATGAATGAAAAGGGAAAGGAAAAAAAATCATGTCGCCCAGTAATTTAAAATTAGCCATCTCACCACCCACTATTTTGTCATTTTCTGTTAGTCAACTAATGGTCAGCTTTAACCGAATGACCATTTAGAATTATTTTTCAAACTTTAGGGATTAAAGTATTGATAATGATATATAATTAAAATTGTTCTCACCCATTACCTTAAACTTTTGGGTCAATTGGTGATTTTTGAGATAGTATCAGAGAAAGTTGCATCAGGATATCCTGAGTTCAAGCCCCTACAATGTAATTATGACTTTTTTCTCCTAGTTGGACATTTCTCAATTAATCAGGATATCCTCAATTAATATTCATTTCTTCTAGTTGGACATTTCTCATATTTCAAGCTCACAAGTGAGGGAGAGTGTCCAAGTTAATCATTGAGGTTCTTATTTAACTTGCTTAAATGGTTGATCAATTGGTCTTTACCCAAGCCCTTTAATCATGACTTTTTTCAATCTCCTAGTTGTATTTCTATTGAATAAGATATATTTAAGGAACCGAACTGGCCGGTGGGGCACTGAGTTAAAGTTCTGAAGTTTGTATTCTAATAAAGTAAGTTGTTTGTAACATCAATCATAACTTTCCACTTTAGCAACTTCTTTTTTTTTCATTTGTTAAATTTCATTGAGCGATGTGATTTGAAATTCAATTTAACAAAAACAAGCGGTCATCAAATCCAACAATGAATTATTCATAACTAAAATCACACTTGAAAACCTGAGTTGGTGCAAGAATTGGACAAACCATGAATAGACAGAAAGTATGTTGTTTCTAGCACCAACATAATATGTTTATATAAAAAGAAATAACACAAGGGTAACAAATCAACATAATCCCAAATGGTTACCTTTGAATAAACCTCAACAATGCCTGTTTTTTCCTGACATGCTTGCATAGCCAATTTTTCAGCATTCTTGGCCTCCTCCCTAGCTAATTTTTTCTCCTCCAAAGCCCTCTATAAGCAGAAAAGATAAGCGAACACATAATTCATTAAGAACAACTGGTGCAACAATGATTAACTTGACAAACTACCTCTAAACAATATATATATGAGGTAATTACAAGTACACTAGAGAGTTAAGTTATCATTACAAAAGAAGGCTTTAGCTTGCTCAACGATAAAGCTAAGAGAGTGATGAAATCATGTCATGCTTCTTTTCATTGGAGATACTTTTTTTTCTTTTGAAACGGAAATAAATTTATCATTGATATAATGAAAAGAAACTAATGCTCAAAGTACCAAGGATTCCTTCAAATAACACTTACGAAGCTAAGTCCCAATTCACTAGGTGATTCATCTTGCCGCCTTTTTGCCCCTACCAAATGTTGCACATAATTCACCACGTGATTCATCTTGCTGCCTACTAGGCTTTTTCAGGTGGTGAATGCATCTATTAAATCATTCAACCCATTTGGGGTGAAAACTCATAAAAGTAAGAATGCTTTCAAGAAAACTTCATCTATCGAAGGCTTTTTTTATCCAATTTGAGGATCCAACACTTCTTTTTCTTCGCCTGATAATCCCCCACTGTCTCATTTGCAATGAGCACCAGATCTAAGATTTGTCGACATCCTATGAAGGCCCTTTGAGTGTTGGGAATCAAGGATGGCATAACCTTCTTCAATCTCTCTGCTAGGGATTTAGTAATTATTTTATAGATAGATGTAATGAGCCTATCGACCTAAAATCTTTAACATATAATGAATCCCCCTTTGGAAAAAAGGCATATGAAATTCCCCTTGATGCAAGTGTAAAGCTTCCCGTCTAAATGAAATTCAATGAACATTTTTGAAAAAAATGTCCTGGGGGATTTATTTTTACCAAGAGCTTTTACGGCTTCCAATATTCCTTCACCAAAATGGTGTTGTTAGGAATGAGTTGTGAGGGGTTGCAACTTGCTTCCAACTGATGTTCGAGGGAATGAAACTTGGTCCTGAGATTCTCTTGTATAAAGAAGCAAAATAGTTCAAGATCTCATCTTCAATGGCACGGAATGAATGAATAGAAGCTCCAGAAAGCAACTCAGTAATCAAATTCCTTTATTTCTTTCTTGCTAAGAGAAATTGATAACAGGCGGTATATTATCATCCCCTTTTAGCCAATGCAGCTTGGTTTTTAGGACTAAATTCCTTTCTACCATAGAATATAAATTAAGAGGATCCTCTTGATTGCTAACCGAATGTCATCCCTCCAAGGGTGGAAAAGTTTCCTGCTCAACCTTTAAATTGAAGAACTCCAACTATATGAGATAATGTCCTCCTTTCTTTTCCTCTACCCTCCATAATTAGCAAACCAAGTTTTTAAGCTTTCCTTCACCCTGCACAGCTTTAGATTAATGGCAAACCCAGCCCAACCGTTGGATTGATCATCTTCCAATGTTTTCTTAATAAGATTTGAGCAAATTTTTTATGATAACATACGTGTTACGAAATCAACAATTAAAAAACAGAAGAACATAAAGGTCGACACACAAATATACATGGTTCACTAACAGTGTGTTAGCTACGTCCACGGATAGAAGGAGTACAAATATTATTAAAGAGAATGTTTTAAAATATAATACAACGTCACTAGATTAGAGAGTGTATATATGCACTTCTCTAAACCCTAGGGTCAAGATCGTAAATAACTACATACGAACAGTTACGAAAATCGCCCCCTACTCGGTTGTTCATAACATCCCATAACGAATTCAAAGCATTCCAACAATATGAATAATTTCATTGATGGAATGGAATTACAAAAGGGCACACATACCATGAGAGATTACAACAAACTAATCCATTGTGTTATACAAGAAGTAAGATTGTAATCATGAAAGTGTGGGTTGAATTTACACCATGTGAAGGTTGTATACAAAAGATGATCGAAAAAGTGAGAGAAGTCAGATTCCTTATCTTTGAAAGTACGATGTTCGCATTTGTTCCAGATGAGCCTAAAGAATGCCTTGATGATGAAGCACCTGAAGATCTCTTTTTTTTATTTTTGAAAGGATGGCCGATAAGAGCACATTCATATGAGTAAGAGGATCATTTGGGAAGACAATGTGGTAGTTGAAAAGTAATTTTCGTCAAGAAGGATTGTGCATATTCACAATAAAACAAAAGATGCATAATAGTCTCCCCACTATGATGGCATAAGACAAACCAATTAGGAACAGGCATCATCCATAGTGCCTGTTTAATAAGAACATCGGCAGTGTTGATGCCACCATGACTAAAGAGAAGAATCGGACTTTCTTTGGGATAGGGACTTTCTTTGGGGTAGGGCCTTTCTAAATATGTTTGTAAAGGGCAGCATTGCCATCATCACCAGGAGTGTTAATTATTTCCTTTCTTGTATTACATTTTATTATATCGGTTTATTATATTTGCCAAAATTATTTTTTCCTTCTTTGTAATGTATTCTTCTTCTATTTAAGAAAACCATTCTCTATTTGTGAAGTACAAAGAAAAATATTATTTTGGCATGGTATTAGAAAGGTTTTTTGAAAAACCCCAACACTTTGAAAAACCTAAAAAACCCTAAATCTCTTACACCCCACCATTGCTGCCAACATACATTTGTCGATGGTCGCTCTACTTTGACCGATCGTCGCACCCGGTGTTCACGGTCATACTTGTCCAGGGCATGTTTGCCTATGGCCGTATGCCTGAATACCCCCAATTTATCTTATCTTTATGTCTTGTATTTAGTTTAACTAATTGCTTTCCATTTTAAGTCATAAAGCTTGGGTGTGACATTTTGGCATTTTCATATGAAAGCCTACGAGAGCTGAAAATGTTCAAAATGTACTATAGGGGAGGCATAGTAGTTGAATCCCCGCCCAAGCAGTGTCGCACTCTTTGCAAGCAAACCCTTTTCCCTTGCAACTGACAGTCTTCATTGCATATTGTAACGTCAATTTTAATGTATTTCTTTCTTTCTCGCATTTTATAAACAATTTTCTCAAGAACAAGAGGGAAGGTTACATCATACGCTGAGATTGACCGTGACTTTTGAATTTTGATCGGCTGACTTGTTCATCGAGTTCGAACAAGTGCCGCACAATCGTCCGTCCCGAGTTTGAAAGGCTATGATTGTGACAAGTGGTATCAGAGCCAAATTGGCTAATTGACAGTTGAGACAGAAAGTGTCGACTGCGAAACAGACAGGTAAGACCCATGATGAACGATTGGTGGGGCTCGAAGAGCAGATGCTCCACTTGGTGGAAGTTCCTAATTCCATCTGGTTTCTTGAAAGCGGCTTGAGGAAGTTTCCAAGAAAGTTGATACTATTGATGCGGTGTCCGGTCATCTCGACGGATTACCAATACAAGAATTGTTGATTAGAGTTGACACTTTAGAGTCACGAATTGTGAAAACTGAAAATGTCACCTACGAGCGTGGAGACAGTTCGTCGGGCTCTGTTACCCATATGGAAGAGCGAGTTATTGAGCTAGATAACTCCCACAAGAATATGTTGGAACTGATAAACGGCATGACAGAAGATTTTCGAGCTACCCTTGATGTCGTTAGGAATGAAATCGCAGAGGTGAACCTTACAATGCGAGCGTTGGCAAACCAAGCTCCAGTTGGAGGGGCAATTCCAGTTAGTAGAATAAAAATCCCTGAACCCAAGCCCTTCTATGGGGAAAGAGATGCAAAGGCATTAGAAAATTTTATCTTTGATATCGAACAGTACTTCAAGGCCACGAATACCATTTCAGAAGAAGCCAAAGTGACATTGGTGACCATGCATCTGTCTGAAGATGCAAAGTTATGGTGGAGGTCCCGGTATGTTGACATTCAGAAAGGACGTTGCACAATAGACACCTAGGACAACTTAAACAAAGAACTTCACTCACAGTTTTTTCTCGAGAATGTTGAAATTTTGGCTCGATGAAAACTGCGTGAATTAAAACACACTGGCACCATTCGAGAGTATGTGAAACAATTCGAGGGGCTGACGTTAGACATATGTGATATGTCTAAAAAGGACAAAATCATCAGTTTTGTTGAAGGGCTAAAGCCGTGGGCAAGGACTAGCATATGAGCAAAGAGTTCAAGACCTCACATCAGCCTATGCAGCAGCTGAACGTTTGTTCGATCTATCTAGTGACTCTCAAGATTTGAGACATCATCAAAGCTCTTCACCTAGAAGAGATAGAAATAGCTGACAGAATTCTTCCAAAGGTGTTGGTGAAGACGGACGTCCCGGTAGAGACCACAAGCCTTCCCAACCCAACACGGAGAACACCTGGCGAGGACACGATAATCTGAACACATCAAATCGTCCTCTCAGTTGCTACATATGTAACGGGAAACATCGAGCTAAGGAATGTCCGAATAAATCGGTTTTCTATGCCTTTCAGGCCTCTTTAGCCACAGACTCAGATGACAAGTTAAGTCAATCTGAAAGGAAAGTTGGTCAAGCAGAGGAAGTTGAGACTCCTAGAGTGAATATATTAAATTTCCTCATCCCTTTTGTAATTTTCCAACAGGAAATCTCCTGTGAAGATTGAACCCATCTGGTAATGTTTAAGCCTCCCCTAAACACCAAGGCTCCAAAGCAATAACGACATAAAGAAGTGAGCTCCAGCCAATTTTGAATATTGTGTCTCCGTAAATATTGGTCACTAAACAATCATTATTGCACTCAATTTTGAATTTGACGGAAAAGAGTAGAGAGACCTTGCTTTCATCCCACATTGATTCTTGAATGAAGACTATATGGATGATGTGACTAGGAAATGCTTTAAAGTCAACTTCTTAGTTTTTATCTTTGAGGCCTGTCATATTCCAAGACAATTTCTTGCAATTGAAAACCAACAAAATTTGGAAGGGATCTGGGGAGACGGGGGAGGAGCTTTCACAAGAGGTTGTTGTTGAAGAAATAATGCTTTATAAGCTTTCCCTAATGAATCAATGTTTGTTTATTCTTCAGCTTGTGCAGGAGTGGACTGATCTAGTTCTTCACTACTGACACTGACAATTGAATGGACATTTGAATCTTCATACTGTGGTTTGATGTAGTCTCAAGTAAGCGTGCCTTGAATGAAGGGAGACAAAATCCTACTGAACAATACCCGGTGAAGAGTAGCATTTTCTCAAGGGGCAACTTCTTTATGGATTTAGAATCTGAACACCACTGTCCTCTAAGAAGTCCAAATTTGTTGCCACGAAGCTTCTTTTGTTGGAGAGATAATTCTGTCGTAGATTTAATTCATCTTTATTTTCAAACTGAATCGAAAAATTGGCCAGATTTGCACCCTCAATGGTTTTAAAGATGCTGGAATAAAGCCACACAAATTCTCTTCCACCTTAATTATTGCTGATGACTAGTAAAAAATTTAAGATGTGGGTAGAAATTTGAACAATGCCTTCCAAATAATACCCAATGGCCTCAAAACTGATTTTTTTTCCAAAAAGGCAAAGGCGGATTTTTTATAGAAACCCAACCTCCAAAACTGCTGATGACCTTTGGTAAAGAGTGTTCTAACTTTGACCAAGGCTCTACTTTAAGATTAAATTTTCCAAACCCACTCCATTGGCCGTTCACAAATTTGGAATCAATTTCCTTGTTACACTTAATCAAGGCTTTATCATCCAAAAATGGATTAATTGTAATGAAGACATGAAAGAAGTCTTCAAGGGTGATCTTAATGTCAGCCCAAAAGTAATATCCCATCAGTCTTCTTCCCATTGAAAATGTTAATTCCTGTATATATTATGTTTTTTGCCAATTTTGTAATTTCATCTCAATAATGAAATCCAAGGATGGTCTTCACTAAAAACTCATAACAGGAGAATACGAACATAACTTCTAGTTAGAGAAATGGGGGGAAAAAACGTAGAGACAAGGAGAATAGACCTGCAACTTATCTGGTGATTGAACAATTTTTGAACGCAAATTAGCATTTTCTTGGACACTTTGTACTAAGAGAAATTCTGCATTAGAGATCTGAAAATACACAAAAGAAACAGTGAGAACATAGCAAGACTTTCAAAAACCGATAGAGCATATTCATATTCAATTGGTTCCATAAGTAAACCCAAAACTATCTATGACAAACAAAACATGCAGAAATGAACATTTAGTCTGTAAAATGTACAAAAGAATATAACAATCATAAAAGATATGACATCCTGTATATGGTTCATGGACAATGTAGAATAGAACAGAATTATAAATAAAAGATGCAATGAAACCTACATCTGAGGTGTTCTGTGAGTTTTTTAAAAACGGAATTATAAATCAAAGATGTAATGAAACCTGCATCTGTTTGATCCCTAAAAAGAAGAAGACTACAAGGTTCAGTGAGTTTAGACCCATTAGTTTGGTGACTTCTTTGTATAAAATTATTTTGAAGGTCTTTACCAAGATGCTGAAAAGGTCCTTCCTTCATTCATGATTCCCAAATGGTGTTTGTGGAAGGAAGGAAAATTCTAGATGCCAATCTAACAGCTTCAGAGTCATTTGAAGAATGCAGGGCGAATGGGAAGAAGAGTGCTCTGTTAAAGCTTGATCTTGAAAATGCTTACAATGAAGTTGACTAGGCTTTCTGCTGCGATCCTTAAGCTTAAAGGGTTTCAAAAAGGATGGAGGAAGTGAATTTGGGGTTGTCTCACCTCTACCAACTTCTCTATCATTATTAAAGGGAGACCGCAAGAGAAGATTATGGCTCAAAGCGATTTTCGTCGAGGGGATCCTCCCTCCTTTTTTATTCACTATAGTTGGTGATGCTTTCAGTAATATCATTCAGTATTGTAATGAAAGAAGAATGATGAAAGACTTGTCCTTTAGCAATCCGTCAACAGAGGTTACGCACCTTTAGTATGCGGATGACACTTTAATCTTCTTTCTTTTAAAACGAAAACGAGCCTCTTTATTAATATTAATAAAAGAGATTTACGCTCAAAGTACAAGAGAAATATACCAAGAGCAAAAAAGACTAAAAGAACAAATACAGCATAGACCGAGACAAGAGAGAACATAATAAAATCACAACAAGTTGGACAAGACCCTCTAAAACTGAGCAAAACAAGAAAAACCAAATACAAAACAAAATGAAAACTCTTTCAACAAGGAGCCACAAATAATCTTAAATCTTGATCACAAACTGCTTCAATAATGAATGGAAAGGAAAACACCGAGAAAAGGCAACCAGGTGTGTTGCTTCAAGCTTGATTCAAAAATACAATCCGGTACCCTAGAACACTTGCTGAAATCTTTCATCTCACCAATAAAAACTGCACGTGTACTACTGAAGAAGCCCATCAAAGCTCCCATTCATTGAACCAACTTCTCCAAACTCTTCCCACTGGAAAGTTCTCTCAACTTTTCTATCTTCTTTAGTTTTAGTAATTTTGATCTCCACATCTTCTAGCTCTTCTGGATCCTCTTTCTTTGATGACACTTTGATCTTTTGTTCTTGGTGCGATGGGAATCTGAGGGCTTGGTGGTCTATTATTTATATTGTTAACTTTTTCTTACTTGGGTCAGGCCTCTCCCCAATGCCTCCAACACTTCTCTCATTGGCATCGATCTTAGTTATGAAGAGGTTGATTCTAGTGCTTTTATTGTTGGGATGCAAAGCTGATAGATTACCTTTTATTTACTTTGGTTTTCCCTTAGGTAGGAAGCTTGTGGCTAAGGTGGAGTGGATTGCACTTGAGGAGAGATTTAAAAATAAAATTGACAAATGGCGAGGTTTGGTCCTTTCTAAAGGGGGTAGACTAACTCCTGCTCAGTCGATTCTTCAAAGCTTACCTGGATACTTCTTTTCCTTACTGAAGGCCCCGAAGTGTTACATTTCTTAATTGGAGAACCTTGTCTGTGACTTCGTTAGGGGTAGAGGAACTTGTAATCCGGCTACCCATCTTGTTAATTAGAACTAGACTTCTCTCTCTACGATCTATGGGGGCTGGGAACTGGTTCTCTTAGCCAGAAAAATAGTACTCTCTTGACGAAATAGCTCTAAAGGTTCTGTATTAGACCCCATTATTGTTTACATATAATAGAAGAAATAAAATAGCATGTGAGGGTGATGCACAAAAGAATACTGACAGAAATGAGACTGAGGAGAATCACGTGGGTGGGGCCAGCAGTTAGGGTGAAGTAGACAGTTATTCTGAAGGGGAAGTTAAAAGCCCGGAGGCAAGAGGAGAGGGGCACGGAATTTGTGGAGAAGAATTAGGCTGCATTTACTCCTTGAGAGAGAGGAGAAGCAGAAGGACAGGTTCTACTGTTTTATGTTATTTCTTTATGATTTCTGTATTGATTTGCTTAAGAAAATTCTGGTTAAGTGTAGTTTAGTTGTTGATTGTGATTTCTGTAAATTGCGATTCTGTTGATAAGGATCACTAGAATTTTAGTTTGTAATTTTCTGTTTAAGATATCAATATAATAGAAACACTACATCAGTGTTCTATCGTTCTGCCATGAAGAAAGTGCCCTTCGGAGGAAGTGATTAGTGTTATTTATGGTGTGGAAAGGCACTAGTGGAGCTCCTTTTAAATTGAGAGACAAAAGACGCTTCAAATTATAAAGTGATATTTTGAAGCAAAAAGGTCGTCTTTTTTTTTTCCTTAGTTGACTTTGTGGTGGGTGATGGAGAATCACAAGGTTTTGGGACCATCGTTGGTTTGCCACCCAACCTCTTGCAACCTTGTTCCGTGACATCTATGTTATTTTCTTTAAAAAGGATGTTGTGGTGGTAGATTGTTGGATTGATTCGAGGCAGGCTTGAGATTTGGGGTTGAGTAGAAGACTGTTTGATAAAGAAGTTAGCAGCTATATTGTCCTCGCTCAATCATTGACCAATTGGGTTGTGAATAGAACCCAGGATAGGTTACGGTGGAGGTTGAAGGCTTCAGGCCAGTTTTCCACCAAGTCTACTTTCCTTAAGTTGACTACAGGGGCCCCAAAAGCTAATTTCTCTATGGTCAATCTTATTTGGAAATTAAAAATTCCTTTGATCCCTTGCTTATAGAAGCCTATATACTCAAGACAAGCTCCAAAGGAAGTTTCCTAATCGGTTTCTCTCCCCTTCCATGTGTCATCTTTGTCAGAAGGAGGTTGAGACCATAGACAATTTATTCTTACACTATGAGTTCGCTTCCAAAGGGTGGATTAGGATTTTTCATACTTTTGGGTCGGATGGTTGTCTCCCCAAGAAGATTGATGATTGTATGATGGATGGCTCAAGTGGTGGCAGCTTTTGAAGGGAAAACCTAGTGGAGATGTACTACTCAAGCACTTTCATGGCATCTTTGGAACAAAAAGAATAGTAGGGTGTGTGAAGTTGAGTTCATTTATTATGATACTTTTTGGGCTCTTGTACAGCATACACCCTCATAAGGTGCACAAATTACACAAAGTTCTTTTGTAATTATAGCCTTCCATGATTATTAACAATTGGAGGGCTCTTCTTGTTTAATTTTGTTGGGATTTCTCAACCCCGCACTCTTAGGTTGTTCTCTCCTTTTTGTTCTATTACAAATCTATGTTTCTTATTATATACATATAGATATAAACTAACGAATGAAGGAAATTAATTCCAATTCTAAAAAATCAAAGAAACTAATCCTAATCCTAATCAATCAAGAAAACTAATTCTAATCCTAATAAATTAGAAAACATTAAAGGACTACGTCATAAGCCCTAGATCACTCCAAAAAAAATTACCTACCTCCACTAACTCACCCTCAATCTATTCATAACAAGATTCATTAACTTTCTATCTAAGTACCCATATACCTCTTACTAACATCATACTAGTTTTCTTATCTAGGTACCTTGCAATTGTCTTGCTCTTTGTGAGGAAACTTGCAATTCAGACTCGGAGATAAGTGCTGGAATTAGCTCAAAAGAAGGTACAAAAGCATTTTTTAACATGAGATTAAAGGAAAGTTAGGAATACAATCCCAATTTTGTGGTTGACTAAGAAGCACGAACACTCCTAAAATAGCAAGTGTCGGTGTCGAACGTTTGTCCAACACCGACACGTCTCTGACACGCCAGCTGGAGTGTCCATTATTTAATTATTATATATTTTATTTCTGACACACCCCAACACAGCAAGATACGTGAGGACATGCAAACATGCCAACCTGAAAATTTGAAAGAAAAAAGACCTAACTAAAACAGGACATTTCAACTGCAGTGTTATCAAGGCATCCCCAAGCACATACATGACACATCTAACCCTTCTTTTCTTCTCTAGCTTCTTCAACTTTTTAGACATCTCGTTCGAGAAGAAAGGATGGAAAAGATAATAGAAATAAGTTGGAAAAAGAGAAGAATATGAAAAGTGAGTCAGGAGGAAAGAAAAAATGAAAAGTAGAAGAGTCAAGAAAAAATGAAAAGTAGAAGAGTCAAGAAAAAATTGAAGAAACGATGTATGAATAGAAGGAAACGTTGAGAAGAATTAAAATGAAGAAAAAGATGTTGAAAAACCAGACTGTTTCCAGACTGCATGCAAACTGTCATGCCATCATAAAAAATAAAAAAAAACTGTCATTTTTGTATAACTGTAATTAACTATGAACATTATTTTGTATAGTTGGAGTCCCTTCTTGTAGCGGAATTCCTCCTTTTTGTGGGCTTGGTTTTTTGTATGTCCGTGTATTCTTTCATTCTTTCTCAATGAAAGTCATGATTTTAATAAATACATTAAGAAATAAAGGCCTGCCGTACCATCAAAATCTGGCAGCCAAGTGACAGTATTCTTCCCACTGTTTAATGAAAGAATTGTTTAATACTCAATCTGCCATTTTTAACATATTTACTTCTATTTTCTGTGGCATACAAGTGGAAAGGAGTTCTTGAGTCTAAAAAGCTCGTGGACTAGCTTCTCTAGACAATGGCGCAAAGTTGATGCATTGGCTGTCTTTAAAGTAGCAAATGGCAGTAGAATATTCTCTTGGACAGACCCGTGGTTGGATATTATTCCTTTAAACAGCAAGTTTCCAAGTCTGTTTCAAATTGCCCTCAAACCAAAAGGGGCAATTGCTGATCATTGGGACAACCAAACCAGCTTTTGGTCTCTTTATTTCAGAAAATTGTTGAACGATGAAGAAGTCCAGAATTTCAGGCTTTTTTGAGTTCACTTGGAAAAACGATAAATACCTCCCGAGATAAAAGAGTTTGGCCCCTCAAGACAAGCAGCTCTTTCACTATTAAATCCCTGGTCAATCATCTATCCACGGCTTCACCTATTGACAAAACACTGTAAAGAAGTCTTTGGAAAACTAAAAGTCTAAAGAGAGTTAATATTTCAGTGTGGATCATGCTGTATGGTAGTCTGCACTGTGCTTCAGTATTGCAGAAAAAGTTCC
The DNA here is from genome assembly GCA_025688845.1 of Cucumis hystrix. Lineage (NCBI taxonomy): Eukaryota > Viridiplantae > Streptophyta > Magnoliopsida > Cucurbitales > Cucurbitaceae > Cucumis > Cucumis hystrix. Next base: position 8,993,870 of record CM046891.1, on the reverse strand, counting down.
CATCCCATTATCTTTCACCCACATGTGCCCCCTCTGTATCAAATACCAGGAAAACCTTCAGCACCTCTTTATTGACTGTCCTTATGCTGTAAACTATTGGAACCGACTTCTGCAAATTTGCAATATATGTTGGGCTTTTGACAATAATATCGGAAATAATGTGCTTCAAATTTTGACAGGTCCAGTCATAAAGAAAAATGCTCTCCTATTATGGTGCAACTTGGTCAAGGCGTTACTAGTAGAGTTATGGTTCGAAAGAAATGTTGTCTTCCATGACAAGTTTTCAAGTTAGAACGATCATCTCGAGTATGCCCGCTTAAATGTCTTGTCATGGTGTTCTTTATCCAAAGCTTTCCAATATCATTCCCTTCAAGAGATATTATTGAATTGGCAAGCTTTCATCTTTTCTCTGATATAAAGAGACGTTTTCATCTAATATGTGTTTTCCTTTATATTTTCAAGCTCTAGAAAGTTGTATCTTTTTGCTATTATTAGAATGTATCTTTTTAGCTCATGGGAAAAAGGATCGCTTTGGCCTTACTGAATTTGATGTAATCTGTTTTTGTAATTTGTAGTTGGACACGATGAGTGCGCTAAGGGGGTGTCAACCTAGGTGAGATGTCCTGGTGCACCTACTGATCCCTAGGATATTTGCTCATTGTACAACCCTCGTGTACTTTGAGCTATGTCTCTTGTTATTATTAATTATTTAATAAAGAGATCCATTTCGTTTTCCAAAAGAAAAATAACATATCTAAATTGTTCATTTTTGTATAAACTATTCAAATGTTTTATTAATATTTTCATTTAATTTATTAAAAATTCAAGAGTTTTCCTCTTCAGACAAGCAACTTTTGTTTCTCTCTCCCATTTCTATTTTTTACTTTTGTTTCTAATTTATATTTTCTTTTTTCTTTTGTATTAATTGTATGGCTGTTATTGTGATGTTTTTAAATGTAATATTTCACAAGATGTGCACAACATATATTTATTTTGTAAGAAAAAAATAATATCTTCCGACGTATCGTGTCCTACATTTTTAGAAATTGGCACGTCACCGTGTCGGTGTCATGTCGTATTTGTGTCACATGTCAATGTTTAGCTTTCTACTGATGTATCATCTTTAGTGGCTTTGATTAGCTTGTTATTTTTCTGTTTGAATCCGTTTTTATGTTGCCTAAGTTTAGTTTTTGTTTTAGTATTAACCCAGGTTCTCCCTTAGTTCTTTTTGCTCTTGGTATAGTACTCTTGTACTTTGAGCTTTAGTCTCATTTATTATCATTAATATAGAGTCTTGTTTCTGTTTCAAAAAAAGGCCAACTCATTTTATTGATAAATAAACTGGGAAACAAATGCTTGAAGTAGACAAAGTTGGGCTTGAGATGATAGTGCAACATAATGACAAGATGATCTTTACTTTAGAACTTAAGGACACAATTGTACAACCTATAGACATATACTTTCAAGTAAGGTCATGACAAGACTATCTTTATTTGAAAGACTCAAAAACATATACAAATATATGGTTAGATTGAACTACAAGTTTACTGTGTTCCATTGTTGGTGGGAACTCATTGCTTTGAGAAGATACAACCAAACACATAATTTAGCATATGCCAACTATCATCCCCGGTCCAAAATTCTGAAAACTACAAGATTTTGCAAGGAATTTAGTTTCACAATTCAAGTCCTTATTCAACTTGCTTCCAAACAACAAATTATACTCCAATTATGGCACAAACAAAACTTATTCAAGAGTTATGGAGCTTGAAATTTGGATACTTCTGATCACAATTACCTTAGGGAGTGTATCATCAGAAATTCAAGCAAAAAGGTCACTCGTATGAAAAGAAAAATATGAGAAATAATGATCTATCATCTGTCATATGATCTAATGCTCCATAGTCCACCATCCCGTAGTAGCTTTCATTTGCTTATTATCCTCTTTCTAGTCATCTACAAAGAAATATTCAGAGATCAATTCGAATGCCCTGGAGGACTCTTGTACACGTCTTCTACTAGCAAATGCACATTGCATAGACAACCACATCCTTTGCCTCTCAGTTCAAATTTCAGCCACACAATCCTTAATATCCCTAGATCAAATGTTTCTTTTAAACGATCTTTTTGAAGATGATGGTGCCCCGCTAGTCGATGCCCCTTGTCCTCCCCACTAAAATCCTCAGATTTTCCGAAGGACTTGGTGTCCATATCAAAGATTGTGGTATTATTCTGGCCTGAGCAATTTAGGAAGTATTTCCGTCACTGCAATTTTGTTACTGACACCATTGAAGGAATCTAAAATGGAAAGATTTAATAATGCTTTTATAAAACACTTCGGAGCTCTAAGGTCATTGGCTGGTTCTTTGTGGATTCGGTAGGATTTTCTGGGGGTTGCTGACCATGTGGGTTAGAAGCAGGATCTTTCTGGTGCTAGTCTGGAATTTAATGATTACTCCTTTCAAGTTCTATGGTTTAAACTGGGCTGTCCCTCCAAGTTTTATGATTATTCTGCTGCTGATCCTCTGCATCTTCCACATTCCCAAGTTCTGCCGGTCCACTGGTTTTGGAAAACCAGTCTTTGCTGGTTTTGGTTCAATTCTTGTATAGTTTTTTTTTTTTTTCCTTCAGTTTTATTCTTACTTTTTGGCTGTTTTCCACTATTGTAATTGCTGTACTAGGATTTTCTTTTGGTCTTCGGATTTTCCTTGGTTAAAGATGTTGGCGCTAGTATGGATACGCCTCTTGATCCCCTCCCCCCTTTTTTGGCTTCTCTATTATTCTCATTGTATAATTCTCTTGTACTTTGAGTTTTACATTAATAAAGAAGCTTGACTCCATTTAAAAGAAAAAGGAAGTTCATAGTCATCCTACTTAGTGATATATAATTAATTTTACCTTCACACACTAACTTAAGTTTTTGGGTCAATTGGTAATTTAAGATGGTTTCAAAGCGGGTGATCCAAGAAGGTCCTACGTTCAAGCCCCTACAATTTTATTTTCTCCCCAATTATAATTGATTTCCACTTGCTGGGCCTTTTAAATATTTCAAACCCATATCTAAGGAGAGTGTTAGTGATATATAATTAAATCTACAGACCTACTAGTTTAAGCTTTTTGGGTCAATTGGTTATTAAGACATCCCCTCCTAGAGACAATCTTTCTAGTTACAAATTTAATGAAGATTCAGCCGTTAGTACAAGTAGTGAGGAATTAAAAACTCTAGCACAAGGTTATTTTGTTGAGGATAATTCAGAGGTTTACTTTGCTTATGGTTTTGATACCATGTTTCATCTCCTTTTTTCTTTGTACATCTTGTTAGTATAAAAATACTAGTCTTTGTTTCCTATAAAGAAAATGTTATCTAACCTTCTCATCCGTTTCTATAAGTCTTTGTTTCCTACAAAGAAAATGTTATCTAACCTTCTCATCCATTTCTCCAGCTTTCTCTTTCAACTTACGGATTGAAGCACGTAATGACACCTGTTGATTGTTAAGTCCACCAATAGTTTGATGCAGTTCTTTCACTTTAGCATCAATCTCTTGAACAAAAGGCATTTCCCTTTCTCTTGCTTCATTGTACTCCGTGATCTCTGCATTCAACTATAACACACAATTTCATACCAATGAGGGGAAAAAATATATATATCCACCATTTTTCAAACTTAAAAGAAAATAAACAAAGAATGGCTGAGATTCAAATACCTGAGAAATTTTAACCTCCCATTCCCTTTGCTGGTCAGCAAAAGTATCTAGCTCATTCATAACTGGAGCATGGAAATTCATTTTGGCATCTCTTCAAATGGAAATGTAACAGTCATAACTGAGGATTAGCATATATCTATATATTTATCCATGAAAAAATGTACTTCCAAAGATATATATCATGCTACATCTACAGATTCCAATATATGGAACTTATTTAAAAGACGCTAAAATATGCATCCTCTGCCTGCCCATTGAATAAGAAAATGAAGCGTATGTAATGACCAACAGCAAAATAAAGTTGTGGGATGTAACAGACAACAAGCATGTAAACCATAAATTATAACAAATTGAAGTGATAATTTTTGTTACTTCTTCCATCCATTCATCCAATCAGAATGAAGAAAACAAACCTATAATCGAACCAACAAGCAAGAAGATGTAGCCTTCATTTAATTTAATCTGATGAGCCAAAAAAATAAGTGGGGCATCATAAGTACTAGTCAAATTATAACCTCCTCTAATTGAAATATTTACTTAAAATTGTTTACCATGCACTAGAATCCCACTAATAAGTTGAAATTACTCGGTCAATGCCACACACTACGTTAGCTCATAAACCCATTAAAGCGACTGGAACTAATACACTTGCGTTTTTCTTTTTATTTTTAAAAAAGGAACTGCATAACCTCTATTAGTATTGTCAAATATCTTCTATTCTTTAATTCTCTTATTTCTCAGTTGAAAAATGCTCTCTCTCTACTCTCTCCTCTCTCCTCTCTCCTCTCCCCTCCCTTCCTTCCTTTCGTCCCTAACCACACTCTAGCCCCCTTTTTCTTCTTGCGGTTCTCATCCTTCTTCTCCGATAAGTCCCCTAGAGCCTGTTCTTCTTGTCCATCCCTGTTAAGTGGCAGTCTGGTTTTGGTGATAATGGAAGTAGAAGATGCAAAGTAGCGAACACCCTTTACTATATTTGGTTCGACAAAGAATACTTCCATATAGAAGACGTGGATGCTCGAAAGATCTCGATATTATCAAACACTCAACTCATATGGTTCTTGAAGGAGATTTCATAATTCTTGTGTGGCCCTGAGAATGGTTTTCTTCTTCAAAACAGTTTTGATGATTTTGAAAGTACAAGGCTCTTAAAATTTAAGTCAAAAGGCTAACATGAACTCAGCTCAACTGGCATTTGTATGTTCTTGAGGACAAAAAATCCCGAGTTCAAATCCCCCACCTCAAGTTGTACTTAATAAGACATTTTAAAAAAAAAAAAAATTAGTCAAAAGTAGGTTGGGTTATGAGGAGTGTAGCTTGGAAGAGGAACAAAAAACTATCCTTCATCCATATTTATTCTGGTGTCTCTCAACAGGAACCCTTTCGCAAAATGTTGGAAAGTTTCTTAATGAAGCACAATTATTCGAATTGGTACAAAAAAACATCCCCATACCTCCTTGCAGCTTCCTTCCGAGTCACTAGGGGCAAGTTATGCGGAAAAGGTGATGCTTAATGGATCCTTTGTTCGGGAATTGGTAAAACAAAGCACTTTACTTGTTCTGACGGCAGAAATTCAGAGTGCAACTCAACATTAGTGAATAAAAATCCAAAAGTTTTAATAGAAGACTTCGATAATCTATGGATTATTTCAAGATTATTTCCGTTTGATGATTGGAAGGAAATTAGAAAAACCTTGGAGGATTTTTTTCAATCAAAAATAATCATTAATGCATTGTTTGCAGAGAACGCTTTAAATAAATTGGTTGAAGGTTCTCTAGAAGAGTTCATTGGAAAAGACGTGTTATTGCAAGTAATGGGTCCTTTTCATTTAAAGTTTGAGAAATGAAGCAAAAGTAAACATAGCAAACCATCCGTTATTGAAGGCTATGGAAGATGGATTAAAATAAAAAACCTCCCTCTTGATTATTGGAGCAATCAGACGTTCAAAGTTATAGGAGATCATTTTGGAGGTTTGAAAAATATCACTTCTGAAATGCTTAACCTACTAAATGTTTTCGAAGCAAAGATTCAAGTAAAAAGAAACCAATGCGGTTTTGTACCAGCTACATTAGAAATAACAGACTTCAACCAAGGGAATTTTTTCTTACATTTTGGTGATTTTGAACAAATCGAGCCTCCTCCATTAACCAAGGGTCGTTTATCATTTGAGGACTTTTCAAACTCATTTGACTTGCAAAGATTAAACCAAGTTTTGAAAGATGAAGGAGTTGATGGTTTATTCTTCCCATAGGGGGTGGAATATCTAAGATTAATCCAAAAAATTCCTCCATGTACAAGAAATCCTTTTGAAGCTTTGGAACAAGGAGCTCGCTAGAATTTAGCCTTGCTGGCATCAAATACCTCCCTTGAAGCGAAAATGAATTTAAATTTGGACAGGGAAAGCAGTGTGAACACGATTAGATTCGAAGAGCCACATTACCAAGAGAAAAACCACAATATTGTTAATTTTATGTCTTCTAATGAATGAATACAATAGGAACAAAGAGGGAGAATAAATAGAATGTAACAAGGAATAAAAAAGGAAAAGATTTAGGAAATAGCGTAAATCTTTCCATAATCATTCCATAAATACTCCAAGGGCGAAGCCCACTAATTCTAACAAATATATTTATTTATTTTTATTTTTATTTTTTTTTTATTATTTATTTTTATTTATTTATCAAAACAAAAGCGAGGAATATTTCCCCGTAGGGAACCCGATCCCCACGAAATCCCTTGGGGGAATCCCCACCCCATTCCCCATGGGGGAATCCCCACCGCATTCCCCACAGGGGAATTTGTGGGGATGGGGGGCGAGGATGGGGACGGGGAGTGGCATCCCCATCCCCACCCTGCCCTGTGGACATCTCAAACCTCTAGAAACAGATTTCAAATCTCAATACCATGTTTCAATGCAAGAAAGAGCCAAGATCTGCAAATTTTCCTTCTGCAACTCATTCTTATCCTCAGCCTTGTAAAATACCAGATCATTTGAAATCAATAGTTGCTGATTGTGGAATTATTTTAATTTGATTCTTCAGTCGTTTAATGTATTCCTCCTTAATGTTGGTCCAACGTCAGTCTTTCTTGGATTTCCCTTCATGTGGGTGGCAAGTAAAGCCTTCACGTAGATACTAAAATAGTGGAAGACTTTTTCGAGCTTCCCTGGACTCTAGAATATTGTGCCAAGGCAGCTTCAAGGCAGTCGGTTGCATCTTCTTGCAAGTTTTTACTTTCGAATGGGTTCTTTATGAGAGAAATTTTTCATTATGCCTTGTATTTAGATTTCTATGGTTATGGTTCTGTTTACCTTGATCTCTTCTGTTTGGAATTTGTTTTTTAGCTTTTGTTGTAACTGTATATAGAATCTTTATCTTTTCTCTTGCTCTTAGTATAATACTGTTGTACTTTGAGCTTAAGTCTCTTCTATTAATAATAAATTAAGAGGGTTGTCTTCATTTCAAAAAAAAAGGAACCAAAACTTCTCATTCATAAAATGATGCTCAAATTACAAGGAAATCAACATAAAATATCAAAATATATACACCAAAAATAGAACAGAGAATGACTAAGCCTGAGAAAGAAAATCAATCCAGATCAAACGTGAAGAGGCTTAAACCCGAATTGAAACAAAGTGTGCAATCCAAGGAACAGATTTATCTTGAATAAACCGTTGAACAATTCAAAATAAAGCTTTAATAGAACTTAAATGCAAGAGACAATAAAGAGAAATAAGAAGATACAAGCCATACTTGTGAATGCCAAAGTTCAGTATTGCGCTAAGGAAAATTTCAGTCCTATCTGTTTCAGGTTTTATCAAATCCTTCAACGTAAATTTTTTTGGACAGTCAAGAGAAGCAATGAAATGCTTTATTTTGTTGTGCAACTTCATTGTCGGGACTGAAACCATATGCAAATCAGGGTTCTCAAGCTGATCCAAGGCAGCAAACTCAATTTGTCCTTGGTCTTCCCTGCAAAAATAACCAATAACAGAGAAATGTAACACTTCATGGACCCAGAACGATAAAGGAGAAAGATAACTTCATGAATACATAGATGATATTTAATCATTCATTATATCAATGAATAGGGATACATAAATAACTTTCTTTGTACCTATACCATTAGTTTCGTTCTCTCTCTTTCTTTTTTTTTTTTTTTTTTTTTTTTTTTTTTTTTTTTTTTTTTTTTTT
>CM046891.1:8902109-8985965 GCA_025688845.1 Cucumis hystrix | reverse complement strand
TTTTTTTTTTTTTTTTTTTTTTTTTTTTTTTTTTTTTTTTTTTTTTTGAAAAGGAAACGAGTCAATTCATTGAATTTGTGAAATGAGACAAAGCTCAAAGTGCAACAAGGGGGATCAAGAGTTTATTCATTCATTTTTGCTTTGTACCTTGAGCATTAGTCTCATTCATTATACCAATGAAAAGGCTTGTTTCCTTTCCTAAAAGGAATACATAGATAGTGAAACTCCACATTGATACTATATAATTTCTTAAAGAAAAGACCCTCGAACGGTTCAATAACCTCAAGTTTTTTTTTTAAAAGGATACGAGTCTCACTATTATTAATATTGAAAATAGAGAGACAAAGCTCAATGTACATGAGGGTTATACAAGAGCAATAGGAGGGGAGGATCAGCAGGCACACCCAGACATCTCAACTAGGTTGACACCCCCTTAGCGCCCTCATCACATCCAAAAAGCGGAGAAAAAAAACAAAACCTAAATACCATGTTTCTAAAAGCAATACAAGAGCCAAACAAAGGCCATCAAGGACTAGGGTAAATGAGAAAAGTTACGAAGTACTGACAATCAAGGACGAATATTTTGCAACGTCCCACTGTCAATCTACACAAGTTCACCCTATTATGTATGAATATCTTGATTCGGCATTTCCATTTGATCCATGCATGTGAGAATAACAAGTAGTGTTGGCCTTGTCAAATAAGACATGCCACAAACTTTTACCAAAAGAATTGAGAGTTTATCATCTGTATCCATTGTGATGAATCCAAGAATACCATGAATTGTAGACAGTTCACTAAAACAACATATTAGGAATATCTATAGCACCTGACGTCTAACACCAAAACCAAATGATTAGCTAATATGGAATAAAATGTGATTGTCACTGAAAAAGCTCTGCCACTACAGAGATCCATTCTACATAACGAGTTTTTGGTAGCCCAACTATGTTACAACATGGACAAGTCATCTATCCTTGGGCTGTTAATGGCGAAAAAAACCAGTACGGCAGTACCTACAACTGACCTTTACATTTTAGCTTTTAAAAAAAAAAGAAAAAAGAAAAAGAAACTAATCTCTTCATTGAATAGATTTGAACATTTTGAATTAGCTCGTTTGAGTACTTGGTGTTTCAAATTATCTGGGTGGTTTTCAGTTCAAGTCAAGGCATTTCCCATAATGGGTATGCTTAATTTTTGTCCTTGATGTTTTAGAATTCTTTATGCTTTCTTTCCATAAAAAAACGTCATAGAGATACCAACACTTTTTAATTTCTCAACACTGAAATCTCTATTCAATTTCAATAATTTGAATTCTCTAAGGATGTAAGGAGTTTAGGAGTAGGAATAGGGATGTAGGGAGTTGTGAACTCCACTTGTCCACTTGTTTGGTCCAAGGAGTTTGTGGGTCTCACCACTAAAAACCATCAATTTAATACTTTATCAATTTCTTACACTGTGGGCCCCAGAAGTTCACGACTCCCTAAACTTCATAACTTCTTACGCCCCACTATTCCACACCTTACCCCAAACAACCTAAGAAATCAAGCATGAATTATGGATTACCTCAATTCCTATTATAAACTAACGAAGGAAAGATAAGACTACCATATTCATATAAATTTTCTTAAAAGCAAGGAAGAAAAAGTTGACCAGGTTATTAGACACCAAATTCACACCATAAAAATTGTGGATATCAACATGCTGAAAGGAGTGAATGCACGCAAATACACTTTTTTCTTTCCTCCTTTCATACATTAGTTCAAGTACTTTTTGAAATAATGGGTATCAGCAGAGAAAATACTCATGGAGAAGGTCGAGGTAGATCATTAAATGCGTGTAGAGATCTGAAACCAAATCAGGTGAGGGTTGAAGGAGGTCCCGCTCTGTTACAGCAGCAATTTGATTATCTGCTAGTAGCAATACAATATCTGCCCGTGGAAGCCTTGGAAATTCATACTTTGACATTGCCAACTGTCTTTTCAATACCCTGAAAATTAAAAATTCAAAAATAGAATAAGAATATATTTGCAAGGACACAGAAAATGGCCAGGTAGACAAAATTGACACTGGCCTCCACAAAATTAAAAATTTGAGCAGGGATCAAGGATGGATCCTCTCTGCTAGGATTCCAAGGGGAAATCCCCATACCCATTTCATTAACAATATTAGTTACAAAACTTGTGTCGTCCAAAAAAGGTTTGGGATTATAAATCATAAAAAAAATGATGATATTAGGTCCATTTTAGTTATTACATTTAGAAAATGATAATTTAATCCTTTTTTTTAATAAACAATTGTGCAGATGGCGGATCAAACCTCCCACCCATGGGATGGAAGGTCGTGTCAATTACCGTTGAGATAAATTAAATGTGACAATTTAATATTTATTTACCAAACACTAATATTCATGTTCTCAATTTTTGTCAAGATTGGTACTATCTATCTGAGACCCATCAATAGTCCCATGAAGATCTAAAGTGACGTTCTTATGTCCGCTCAAAACCATAAAGTTCTTGCAATCCCCATGTTCGTTCTATTGGAAGTAGAGACAAAGAACAACAAATTTACATGGAAACTAGGGGTGCTGTAGATACCCAAGGGGAAAATTTATAGGCAATACGAGCCTAATTAAAAGAATAAAAATTACGGGCTAAACCTAAGCCCATATTTCTAACACGTTCCATAGAGAAATTTCCTTGTCCTTAGACTCGTATCAATCACGTTTCTATTTAGATTAAACTTCCTACCGGCTGAATAACAACTTAACTCTTACAAAATTTCAAATCTGACAAAGAAACATGATGGGTATTGTTTAATCCAAGCCAAAACTCAATGGATATTCGAAATCTTCGGGAAAAAAAACCAAATTAAAACAATGAAACTTACCACTAATCTATTAGATTCGAGGTGTAATGGTCAAAAAAGAGCAAGGTTAACGGTGATGCGGCTCTCAAAGAGTGATGAACGGTGACTGGGTGTTCGAGTGACTCGACTGGCGGCAAAATCGGTGGTGGATGGCACAGACAGAAAGGCTGAAGGGCGTACTCCTACCTTGCGCAGTTGGTCGGAATCACGCGGCTGGCTGGTTGCGGCTGGCCGTTTGCCGCAAACGGTGAGAAATGCGCGGTGGCGAGGGGCGGGGAACGACGTGTGAGAGAGAAAGAGAGAGTGACGATGTAAAGAGAGGGGGAGAGGCAGTGAGAAAGGGGAAGGGAAAATGAGGTTGATCAGGTGGCTTTTTGGAGGGACGTTTTATTTGAATGTCGTAGCCGAAGCAACTTTACCTTTTTGAGAAGGTCGAGAACTTCACACTCTACAAATCGATTAAAAAAAAGGGTCAACCTTTCAATAAATTTATATAAATATGGTTAGTTTATAAGCAAAATACTGTAGTTTCAAATATATTTATTGAAATATTGTAGATTTGTAGTATCTGAACATCTTGTATTCTCTCCTATGTCTTGAGTTCAACCTATCATATAGGAGAGAGAATAAGAAGTTTTCTTCGGTCAAATACTTTTCTTTCTTTCTTATTTTCTCTCTCCAAGGTCGGGTTTTCAATCAAAGACGACCTTGTCTTTTTTTTATATATAAATTTAAATAATTACATAATGAGAAATTTTTGCTTTTTAAATCAAACCATATTGAAATTTCAATTGTATTTCATCTTTCATTCATCTGTCACGAATTTTATAAAAAAAATTAAGTATATTTTTAGCTATTAAAAATATGATTGTTGAACAGTTCTTTTAATAATAACCTTTAATTAAAAAACTTAAATGTAAATTAAAATAACTTTTAGTGACCAAATTACATTTATTTAAAAGATAAAATAAAATAAACGTGTTCCACACAACCTAGACATTATAGATTTTGAGCTAGTTGTCACTGTTGACTCTGAACTCTTGTGTTGTCTTGGCTCCTCTTGATTCTCTGGTTCTTGTTAGTACTCTTGTCGATCTGAAACATGTGCATGTGCTTCATAGTATAAATATTCGGACCCCTGAATCATAATATCACTACAAGAATAGACAGACTCGTTGACCGACATCCATGTATGAAGACGATAGACAGACCCCTTAATCATAATATCACTACATGGATAATGGGTATTGCCAATGCAGTAGTGTGTCAGAAAAAATGGAAAAAAAAAACGTTGGCAAAAGTTCTCTTGATGTCAAAAATAACCCTGTCTGTTAGAACGTCGGAAGTAAAACGTCGAGAGAACTTTGGCTGACGCGCTAAAGGAACGACGTCGAGCGTGTATTATCCCCAATGTCGTTGATGCTGATGTAAAGATTACGTCGGCAATGGGGTAAGCCTGACATCACCTCCTCACGTTTGATAATGATGTTCTGACGCAACGTTAGGAAAAGGTTTCTCTGATGTCATGGAAAGGACTTCGAGGGAAAACCCTTATGCCGACGTATAATGCGTAAGTTGATTATTCAGGTAGTAGATGATCGTTTGTTTGTCTAAGTTATGGAGTTGTTGTGGAAAATCGTTCCTAAAGCCCATATTTGAAGAAGTATCAACGAATCATCAATTTTACGAACATCTCGTTTCGAAGCTTTGCATAAAGATTTAATCTATCTTCAATGTTAAAAGTCTCATCTTTAGGATTTTTTTTATAGTTATATATATCTAATTTTAAAACTTTACTTAATATTAGGGTATTCTTCTAGCATTTATATGTATTTTAATATACAATCCCAAAATATGATAAATTCAATAGTATAACTCTTATAACTTACTATCATAACAATAAAATCATACATCCACTACTAACATGTAAAACCTTAAACAATGTCGTAATATGCATTTAACATAATTTTAATATCAAAATGATATCATAGATCTACTAATAATATGCTTCTAATTAATAATTTTCTTATCAAAACATTATAGATCAATATTAAATGAAAAAAAACTTACAAATTGAATAACAATTATACTTTTTCCAATTAATGATGATTCTTTTTTTCTTTTTTTTCTTTTTTTTATATTAATCCAACCCAATATAACTATAAAATATATATATATATATATATATATATATATATATATTATTTAGAATTATTTTTCTTAACATATTTATTATTTTATTCTTCATTTGTCCCTTTCTCTTTTTAATCTTTACGTGAAGAGAAATTAAAGTATTAAAACAAATTTATTATTTTTATCTTTACCAAAAGAAAAAGTTTTCAAACCTATTTTGGAAATTTTTAAAATCTATTTATTATTTTATTCTTCATTTTTCATCTCAAATATGCAAGTAAAAGAAAAATAAATGATTGATTTAATTTATTTTCAGGTAAAAGTAAACCTTTATTATTTTATTATTCAAAAAGTAGAGAGAGATTAGAGGAGGAGGAAGATATTATTATTTGTTAGGGCTTATGTCTGATTTTGAACACCCGACATCTATTTTTTTTAATATTGGTCGGGTTTTCAACACCCGATCTATTTAAATATATACAATATTAAACTAAATATTTTTCCAACTACAATAAATCTCCGACTACAATATTTAAATAACTAAATATTTCTTATCTCTTAAATTAATGTAATTTTTTTATTAGAAAATATTTTAATTTACATTTAATTTTTTATTACATGTCATTATTAATAATTAAAAAATACATCATATTTTTAATAATTAAAAAATACAATTATAAATTTTCATATAGTTATAAATTTACATATAGTTATAAATTGACATAAATTTTCATACAATTATAAATTTACAAAATAACCGAATTGGGGAGAGAAGACAATGTCTTAAGTTGAACCCAAGACAAATAGAGAGAAGACAATCTCTTGGGTTCAACCCAAGGCAAAGGAGAGAGAACAAAATACTTTAAAATTATTAAAAACTACAATATTATAATAATTATTTTGAAAAGTACAATAAATCTCTAAATATTTTTTTCATTTACAATATTTAAATTAAACCTCCCAACCTTTCAACTCTCGGCAACGGAGGGAGAAACAAAAAAAAAAAAAAAAAAACCCTGAGAAATCAACCCTCAATATTTTTGAAAAATATCCAGCTCCTATGTCCACATTTTTTTTTAGTCCATTTTATCATTTAATTACAAGTGTTTTTACTATTCATTTCATGACAATTTTGTCACTCAACTTCATTTCTCCTGCAGTTTCAATATTTGATTGAAAAACATTCATTACCCTAATGAACTATAATATGGGTAGTGGAAGAGTTTTTTTTTTAGCATGATAATAGATTGAAGCTTGAGTTTTAAAATTTTCTAACCCACACTTTTTACCAATTTATTCAATATAAATCTATGGTATCTCCTTGCTTCCTTGAAACAACATGTCATTGTTAAGTGAAAGAAGTTCAAGGAGACAAAAAAAGATGAGAAGATAAAATAAAAAGTGAATCTAGAAAATTGAATCATCAAGTAGGTGGAGAGGAAAATGCAAGAAGATATGATTTATTTCTTTGCACATTAAGCACGTGCTAGAGATCAAATATACAAATATCTTCTTTTATTTATTTATCTTTTATAATAATCTTCTTTTCTATTTCTTTGAAACTATTTTTTCTTTGAAGTTATATACGTGAGTGGAATGAAAATTTTTCTTGCATACTCTTTTTTATTATATTCCTTCCTTTTTCTTCTAGTTGAAATGAGAAAATTGTCACACCCCAAATCGTATTGCGACCATAATGACGAAGTAGTAGGAATAGGATGCGAGTTTGTTACAACCTTGAAATTTTCTTATCGCAAAATCTTATTTTCAACTTCTTTTATACTATTAACAAAACTCAAAACGCAACAGTGGTCAACCTAAACACCAAGTATAATAAATACCTATCAAAACATATACTTTATTAATAATAGACGTTTGATACATAATTACAACACTTTAAACAAATAACCAATGTTTAATTATTTTCAAAATGTCTGGAGTCATCTTGCCGCAAATCCTTCAACCTTCTTCTCTATTTGGCCTAAACATCTTCTGGAAGATGAGATTTTTAAAACGTAAGTCTAAAAGACTTAGTGAGGTTTTATGAAATCTTTTTCGCAATACCTTTTCATAAACATCATTTCCCATAAATAACATCAAATCATTTCATCTCGCATAAACCTTTTTTTATGCTTAACAAACACATTTATAATAGAATAATTTTACATAAACACACATTAGTTAATAGTTATTCCTTTCGCCAAGGATCCCAAATCGTTCTTTACACTTGGTCTCATTACCTCGCGTTTGACTACTGTATCAACAGCATCCAAGAACATACAGATTTGTTCTTGTTGCTCAGGTCGCTAAGCTTTATACGCTTCTTTCAACGTATAAGCCAGCTTCTTATCACCTTATAGTCCGTACACCTCATGGTGGTCTTGACTCTTTATGTGCACATAAAAGTTAGCATCATCTCAAAGAACCAACTAATGCTTTGAAAACCATTTCATAGCATTGAAATCGTAATCATCAAATTAAACTTTAACATTATAAATCATGCTTGAACATATATAAACTTTTCATAGAAATCTCTTTTTGAAACACTTTCTCATTTGAAATCATCTTTCAAAATAGTAAAGCGGAACCACAAACTTTTAAAAAGAAAACCACTCACCACACTTTAACAAAAATCATCATCACAAAATTTTTAAGAAGAAAGCCACTCACCACATTTTAACAAAAACCATCATCTTCCTTTTCTTCTCGTAGAGTCTTTTCGCGGAACAAACCGCCGTACTTAACATTTTGTTTTTCTTCTTCTCACGAAAGCAAAATCAACATTTTAGCTCTCCTTTTTTTTAATAAAATCTTTTTTGTACTTACTTAATGACCAAGTCCTCTATTTATAGAGCCCTTAAACTATCTTAGTCATGCTTAAACTCTTATCAGTTTGTCAGCTCCTGCTTAAAACTTTACACATGTAAATTTGGTACTCAACCCAGTCATGCTTTAACTTCTTAATCTTACACGTTAACCCTGTCAAATCAGACTTACTTCTCACCTAACACCATACCACAAATAACTTTAACTACTTAACACTTCTCGCAAATAACCTTATCGCGTGATTCTATTTTTACTACAAGAAACCTTCCTCGTGAACTAACCAACTTTTATTCGCTTAGAACAGTTATTGCGAACTTAAATTTCAAGGTTTCCTCGCAGACTTCTTTATCGTAAAACCCTTGGTTCTTATCTCGAAGACTACTCAAAACTTCCTCGCGAATTAACTTCTTAATCGTGAAACTTATACTTAACCATAAAAGATTTTATCGCTTAATTCTTTCTGCGGATTTATTCAAACGCCAACTTCTTTAATACTTAGCTGAATTTTACTTCTTGTACTCAAATAAAAAAACGGGTCTTACAAAAGTAAAATGACATAAGACCTTATTTTTCATTATTCCTTTTAATCTTAAATTAATATATCTTTTCATTGTGCATTTCTAGATCAACGCTCTAAAATTCCTAACATTTTTCTTTGGATAATGTGGTTTTAAATTTAAAATTAGTATTATTATTTATCATGAAATTAAATTCAAATCAATAATTTTAGATACACATTTCCAAAAATTTTCAGTTTAAAAATATTATATGGCCTTTATATTAGTAGTTACAATGGATGTCTTATGAATATTTATTACAAACATTCAAATTCTAAAATAGTAAAAGACAATAAATTAACTATTTAATCTCCTAAAAAATAAAGACATAATATCGAAAATCTGATCATGGAATATCTTTCTTGGACTTCAAACCAAAAAATAATACGGAAAGCCTACTTTCATCCTTTAGAACTCATCGACCGCCTTGATGTTAGCCTCCCGCGTAGTGGCCATTGAAGTGAAGGACTTGTTAATTCCGCTAATATTTCGGAGGACTCGTTCATTCCACTCAAACTTATATCCTTTTTTTTCAAACTATACTCAAGAAGATGTGAGAAGGAAACTATATGAGCCCAAATCCGAAAAAGGGAGTTCTGTTGAAGAAGAGAGGTGCCAAGGCATGGGATGATTTTTCTAAAATGAAAAGATCGATCATTTTAAAGATAAAATTCAAGAAGAAGGATGAGAAAAGGATTCTTACACTGCTAAACACCTAGACGCAAAGAGTAGCATCCTAGTGGGTGAAGGAAGGCGGGAAATAACTTAGAGCTTAGGTTTTATTTTTGTACCTTGCGAGAAAATAAATGTAATCGTAAAGGATTTGGATCAAGTAATAAAAGTAGAGTTGTGTTTTTTTTTTTTTTTTGTGTTGTGTTTGTGTATCCATGTTGTGCTTATCGCTTAGTAGCTAATGAGTTTAGGTTGTTTAAGTGTTTTTCACTGTGTTGAGTTGTAAAGATCTCTTGAGTTCAAAGTTGGAACTCTGCATTGTGGGTTGGTTTGAAAAGTTTCGTTTATTAGGCATTTAACTTGCTATCTCGTGGAGCTAGAGGTACGCGTTTGGTGTCTAGGTGGCACACCTTCTTCTAGTTGCATGAAGTGGCTAGCGGGACGAGTAGTGACAAACTGTTATTTGGTTTGATCGAAAGCCTCGACAACTTTAGGTCGATCATCTTTAGTTTCCATCACTTCCATCAATGCTTTAATTGAAATAAAAAGATAAGAAGAATTATTTGAAGAGTATGTATAAACAAGACATTCATTTTGTTTAATCTATGCTATACTGAATACCTAATCCAATCGAGAAATGAATTTAGTATTGGTAGTTAATTGCTTGAGAGAGTAATAATTTAGACCACATTAAACAAATAAATCATTAGCATTATTAGAAATAAAGTTCTCTTCGGTTTGAACTTTAACATGTATATCCGAAAATGAAAATGCATGTGACATTAATGGTCCGTTTGGATTGAATTAAGAAATAAATGTTTTTCAATAATACATTTCCTTTTAAACACTTTTTTGGAAATGAGTTTAAAATTTAAACACTTAATGTTTGGTTAGACTTTTTTATAAGTGTTTATATGTGAATTTGGTTTTTAAAGATTTCTCCAAAATAGATTATTTTATAAATGAATTTTTAAAAAATGCATTATTTTAATTTGCCAAACACTACCATTTTTTTCAAAATAGGTTTTTAGCAAAATTAAACACTTTATAATCTAAACCAAACACACCCTAAAGCGTTGAGAGGTAGCCTATTTTAATTAAAGGGTTGAAACATCAACGTTATTCATGCATTACTAAGAGAAAAGAAAGTACTTTAACGTTAACACATATATCCTGAGATGTAAATATGTGTGGCATAGACGCCGAGAGGTTACTTGTCTTGATTAAAGTTAAGTATGACACTCATTATCGTTTCAAAGAATTCCCTAAGTCTTTTTAGTTCAAACTATCATGTAATGAAATAATTCCTTCATTTATTCTCAAGTTTGTATACATGTAATTGATTGTTAGTTCAAATTCATCCAAACTCATCCATCGTCTCTCATGTCACCATTGCATTCCACCATAACTTGTGCATAGTAGGTGTGGTTATTAGAATATAGTTTAGACGCATACTATGAATATGATTATATTGTATAGAATCACCGTAAAAAGATACGAATATATCATTCAATTTGAAAACTACTAAGTCCCTGAGTTTCACATTGGCTTGTCCAATAAATATTTCTCAACACTATACTTGTGTATAGGAAAGGAAAACTAGTAAGCAATTGACATATCATTAGAAATTTTAAGTAACAAATGTGAGGAGCATTATTGCCATATTTTCAGCACGTAGTGTTAGTTCATCACCAAAAATAGTCGATACTTAGAGCTATAATGAATTTTCAACAACTGAAGACCATACGCAAAATCCTAATTCATGACATATTATAGAGAACATGCTCACATATGAATCAAACTTAGAATGTATAGTAGTCATCACATACATTACTAGTGCATCTCTATATGTTGCGTTCATATAGCCACAAACAAGTTTTTGGCATGGTTGTTGAGGACGTGGCAATGAAACTATTGATTGAAATTTCTATTTTCGTCTTTTGCAGAAAGTGCACTTTTTGGTGTATTGTACACTTGAAAAATGTGTAAGCTCACAACTGTTTGACCCAAAAATTGAATAAAAACCTTTCGGTGTAGAAATAGAGAGAGGAGAAAAAGGAGAATTAAAGCTCAAACAGTGGTTGATAACATTGAGCAGAATGCAAACAACAATAGAAATGATCATTTGATGACCAACGACAATAGCAACATCCAAAACGCAGCCAATAACGAAAATAACAACGCAAAGGTCCAGGCTCACCTCATCTTAATAGCTCATGACCGTAATCGTCCCATCAGAGAATACGCATCACCCAACTTATAATACTTTAGCTTGGGAGTCATGCGTCTAATTTTTGGTGGTGCTCCAAATGATCCAAACTGTGGGTTAGTATGGTCGTTACCCAGACGAATACCCCCATGAACACTTCAAGAGAGTTTCCTGAAAATCTGTAGCATGTTCTCCCTCCCTAACATTACATAAGAGGAAATTTCTCCATCTATTGTTTTCTATTTCTATTTTCACCATTTTGTTCTAACAGAGGTTGAGGTTCAGTTTAGTAATTATTTCATTATTTCATTTTTTGTTTTTAAAAATTAAGTTTATAGAACTTTTTTTTCTATTCAAAATCTCTTGCTTTGATATCTACGTTGATACCAGAAAAACCAAGTCCAAATCCAAAAGTAAAGAAAAAAATAATTGTTTTCCGTGTTTTTTTTTTAAAATTAAACTAAGAATGCAACTCTTCTCTTTAACTTTGATACAAACCATTCTAAAAAAAATGAAAGAAAATATATATAATTTTAAAAAATAAAAAGCAGAAAACAAAATAGTTACAAGGGCGTAAGTTGTTTGTTTTTTAAAATCATTTGATTTATTTTTGGATTTTTAATCTTGTGATGTTTGTGTGATCCTTATTTTCGAGTTATCCCTATTAGTGAATGTTTTCGATTTTCACCATTTTCATTTGTTCTCTTCATTCCTTCCTCTATCCTTGAATCTCGACTCAGTTTCATCTCTTTTAAAAGCAACAAAAAAGAAAGAAAAAACTTTCATCTCATTTCTTTTTCTTTTCCTGTGGCAGATTTTCACTTCTTTGAAGGCCTAAGAGAGAAGAAAACTTTATGTGCAAATTTTTTATCCCCGAAACCTTCTCGTGTATGAACTGTATCACTATCTTAGCTTTAATTTTTCACAAAGATCTATTGCTACAAAAAAAAAAAAAAAAAACAAAACAAATTCAATTCTTTAACAAAGATTGTCCTCTTGTATTAATTAGGTGCGTTTGCAAAGTAACAAAAATTTATGATAATTGAACTTATATTATTATATTTTCTAAATTGCAAAAGTAGCAAATTTAAAAGTGAATAACCCTCGGCCCTTTGATGACCCTACAATAGCCCTGTCATTGTCATCTGATATCATTAATTACTTGTCATATTTTTCGTATTCGCAATATGCAAAAAAAAATATGTTATTGACTGTTTTTTTCTAATTTTTTTTTGTATATAATGCAATTTTTCTATTAATTAATCAAAACTGTTTGTTTTTTTCTTTCATAAATAATATAATAGATTTTTACCAAATACATTTCAGGGACATTTTGTAAAATATTGAAACTATTTACAAATATAGCAAAATAATTTTTTTCCGTGTTTTTTTAAAAATTAAACTAAGCAACTCTTCTCTTTAACATGGATATAAACCATTCTACAAAAAGAATGAAAGAAAATATATATAATTTTAAAAAATAAAAAGCAGAAAACAAAATAGTTACAAGGGCGTAAGTTGTTTGTTTTTTAAGTATTTCTTTATTAAACTAAAATAGTTACATGCTAAACATTTATACTACTATAATCCAACTATAATAATAACTTAAAGATTATATCAACCAACTTCTTGCTTCAAACGTGTTATTCAACACGTGGATAAAGATTTGGACTAACTTTTGACCAATGGATCAAGGATGCGATGCCTATAAATTATTACACTATTGATAGGTTCACAAGCCAAGTATTTATTTTTTCTTTAGAAAACAAAAAGAAAAAAGAAAAGGAAAGAAGAAAGGCTAGATATGAAAAAAACCTAAAGAAATGAACATGAAAACTAAACTTACCAAAAAAGGATAATTTGAACATTCCAACTGGTGTGTTTTGCAAAGTTGGAAAGGAAAATAGGAATTAATATTAATTAGGACCAAGTTACACCCAGAGTTCCCCCAAACACTTCAGTAAAAAGATATCAATTTCTTGACATTTTCTCCTGAAGTGCTTGGAAGGGAACTCTAGGAGATGCCTGATCAAACCTTTTTTTAACTCTTTTTTATATTTCAAATACATTCCTTCAAGTCCAATCTATATATATACCTATACCTTCATAGGGTTATTTGGTTTCCACATGCATGCCTTTGTAGTTTTGCATGGTAACAAAAATATAATGTAGATACATATCAAGATTCTTTAGGGTTTGAATCAAGACACATACTTGGATATATGCAATAATATTTCTTATGTGAAATAGAATCTTGCTTTGCTCTCCCATTTTCCTTTCAGTCCTTTTCACAATCTCAAAAAGCAAGTTCCATTCTAAAATCAAGATTTGTATTTCGTTTCATTGTTAGGCAATAAACTCAAATTCATAGCTTCTTCTTTGTAATTAATAGTATTTAATTTATATGTGAAGAATACGAGTGGGAATTCAAACCTCGTTTTCTTTCTTTGAAGTGATATTATACATGAAATACAACAGTACTATATTAGTTAAAAATTATATTGAGCGTATTTAAATACATCCACATAAAAATTTTAAGTGCATTAACAAACTATCATACATCAATCAACAAATATGTTAAAATTTCAAGCACAATCTCATTACACTTTCTAGTATCAGATATACCTACTACAAAGTAAAAAAAATAGAAATGGAAAGAAAACTTGAAAACAAGTCCAACTGTGGGAAGGGTGTGTATCAAGTGTACATTTGTTGTGTATCAAGTATCTAAAGGGGTATGGTATAAAGGGTCAAATATATCAAAAGGTATCAAGTGTGTATCAACTGTACATCGGTAGTGTATCAAATGTACCAAAGGTCATCAACTGTATCAAGTGTATATCAAGTTTTATCAATATCAATCAGTCACTATTTGAAATAAAACATGAGTACTTCATTTTGTAAACATGACGTGCCAAATGTATTAGAAATACTATACAGTCTTTCCTTGCTTTGTTACGGATTGACCCGTGCATACCACTAATGGTATGCTTTAAGTAGCAGTACTAGTCAGGTTCGATATTTATAAATTTCTTTTGATCGCCTCCTTTCAGAATTAACGATACCACAAATGGAGTTGCATCAAAATAGCTATGTTTTTCAAAATCACCTCCTTTTGCTTTCAATTTGTTTTCTTTCTTATGTTAGGAAACTCATGGCTGATGAAGCACATAGTGTGTACTATATAAGTGACGGAACTAGAATTTGATGTGGGTCACAATTTCCTATAAGATTGGAATGCGTTTATAGTGTCATCCCAAAAAATTTTGGAGCAAGGATTACTTCCAAGAGGAGTGCCTAAGTAATCCACTGGAAAGCTTTTTGCAGTGAATTTCCATGAGTCAGCCACAAACTTGATTATGTCGTTGGAGATATTTACTGGACTAATTGTAGATTTGGTACAGTTTATCTTGAGTCCAGATGCTATCTCAAATATAAGCAATGCATTTTGTAAGTTTTTTAGATAGTCCTTTGATTTTCTTAGCTTTCCAATAATCAATAGCTTCATTTGCTATTAGGATTGCGTCCATGATTTGTTTGTCTTTTACAAAGGCCATCTGATTTTTAACAATCGTTTCTGCCAAGGTAATCCTAAGTATGTTGGACACTGTAAGGATTTTGTAAAGGGGTGTAGTGAGACTGATTGGCTTGTAATCAGAAGTAGTCACACATTTATTTTTCTTGCCGATAAGAGCAATGTATGTGTTGTTTACGTTCTTGTTAATGATACTGTTGGAATTCTTTCCTTTTTTCTAGATATTTTCCTTGTTAGAATCCTAGAATAATTATGGAAAGATTATGGGAATGTTTTCCTTATTTTCCTAAATCTTTTCTTTTTTATTTCATTGTATACTCTATTTAATTCTCCCTTGTACCTATTGTTTTATTCATTAGAAAATAATAACAACAAACAATCGTGGTTTTTCTTCCGGTACTCGGGTTTTCACGTAAATTGGTGTGTGCTCTTTGTCTCTCCTTTTAATATGGTATAGAGCGGGACAATGAAAACACCCTAGAAACCCTAGAAAACCAAACCACTGATGAAAATCAAACAGAAGAGACAGCCACCAATTTTAGTGTCGCCGTAGCCGTTGCCGTCGATGCTCGGGTGAGTGCTGCCATGGATGAATGGTTAATCCGGCTACAGAAAACGTCCAAAAATAATTTCCCGCCATTTCCGCAGTCGTCCGCCCCGTCGAAGCAGCCTCTCATGCCGCCACGCGCCGCCGCCGGATTTTCACGGGCTGGTTTTTCATCCTCAGACAGCGCCGACCATCCCATCTGTCCAACCCTTTTTTTCATCCGCGGCCTATATTGCTCCCCACGCCCCGATTTATGTTATGCCACCTAATTCTGATAGGCCACCTCCGCTTCTGCCGTCAAATCTGTATGTCCAGCCACCCATTGATCCTAGCTACCATCCCGATATTAAGAACTCTCAAATTCACTCAACATTTGAGGTTGGTGAATCTTCGACACATTCCAATCGTAACGTGGAAGCTTCCTCGGGAATAGTTCAACAGCAACTGGAAGGGCTTCGACAACAGATAGCAGCACTTGAGGCTACCTTAGGGACGACATCCAATATTCCTCTATCGATGTAATCTGAGAATCAGGTAAACTCGTTCCCTAATTTATCCTCTCCTTATGTGACTAATACAGTGGCTCAGTCTTCAGTGTATCATCTTTCAGGAGAAAAGTTGAATGACAATAACTATTTCTCATGGTCTCAGTCAGTAAAGATGGTCCTCGAAGGACGACATAAATTTAGCTTTCTGACAGGGGAAATACCTCGCCCCCTACCGAGTGACCCACATGAACGATATTGGAAGGCTGAGGACTCTATTCTTCGATCCATATTGATCAACAGTATGGAACCTCAAATTAGCAAGCTGTTATTGTTTGTTGCAACAACCAAAGATATTTGGGACACGGCCCAGGCACTTTACTCCAAACGTCAGAATGCCTCTCGCCTATACACGTTGAGAAAGCAAGTTCATGAATGCAAGCAAGGAACCATGGATGTCACATCCTTTTTTAATAAGCTTTCTCTTATATGGCAAGAAATGGACCTATGCAGAGAACTAGTCTGGCGTGATCCCACTGATGGTGTGTAGTACTCGAGAATTGAAAAGAATGACAGGATTTATGACTTTCTTGATGGTCTTAATACTAAGTTTGATGTAGTTCGAGAGAGTATACTAGGCCAAAGACCGATTCCCTCCCTGATGGAAGTTTGTTCTGAAATTCGCCTCGAGGAATATCGCACAAGTGCTATGAATATTTCTGCAAATCCTACTATTGACTCCTCTGCTTTTAGTGCAAGGTCTTTTAACAGTGGCAGTGACAAGCATAATGGAAAACCAATTCCTGTCTGCGAGCATTGCAAAAAACAATGGCATACCAAAGAACAATGTTGGAAGCTACATGGTCATCCCCCAGAAGGTAAGAAACGCCCTTCCAACGACAAACACAACACAGGGCGGTCGTATGTGAGTGAGTCTGCTGAACCTCCTCAATAATCTGATCCACACAGGAACCAAACCGATCCCAGTCCTGCTACTTTAGGTGCCATTGTCCAATCAGGTATACCTCACTCCTTCGGTCTTGTTAGTGTTGATGGGAAGAACCCCTAGATTCTGGATTCTGGAACCACAGATCATTTGACTTGGTCCTCTGAACATTTTGTGTCTTACATTCCTTGTGTTAAGAACGAGACAATTAGAATTGCAGATGGCTCCTTGGCTCCCATTGCTGGAAAGGGGAAGATTTCCCCTGTGCAGGGCTCTCCTTACATAATGTTTTGCATGTGCCCAAACTGTCTTATAATTTGCTTTCGATAAGCAAGATCACTCATGAGTTAAACTGCAAAGCAATATTCTTACCTGATTCTGTCTCTTTTCAGGACTTGAGCTCGGGGAGGATGATTGGCACTGCCCGGCATAGTAGGGGACTCTACCTTCTTGATGATGATTCCTCTTCTAGTAGCATTTCTAGGACTAGTCTCTTATCTTTCTATTTCACTACTTCTGAACAAGATTGTATGTTGTGGCATTTTCGTTTAGGCCACCCTAATTTCCAATATATGAAACATTTATTTCCACATCTCTTTTCTTGATGTGTTTACCTTATCTTGTGATGTATGTATTCAGGCCAAACAACATCAAGTTTCTTTTCCTTCACAACCATACAAACCAACCCAACCCTTCACTCTTGTTCATAGTGATGTCTGGGAACCATCCAAGATAAAAACCTCATCTGAAAAACGATGGTTCGTAACCTTCATTGATGATCATACCCGTCTTACCTGGGTCTACCTTATCACCGATAAATCTGAGGTCTCCTCTATTTTTCAAAATTTCTATCACACCATTGAAACACAATTCCAACCGATACCATTCACGTGGAATTCATCAAAGGTACCCATGATGTCATTCTTAACAGTCGCTCAGTATTTTTTAAAGAACAACATAGTAAAACCATCTAGGCTCGGGTTACCCTTCTTAAAGGATAGGACCGTTTTTCTAACTTCATCTTCCTTAAAAGAGGATGTGAGGGAGGCATGGTGTTTAGAGTTGATTGCGTTCCAATCAAGATTTGAAATCCACATATTTTCCTTGGCTTCTCCATTGAAGATTCCGTCGTAATGGTCTATGAAGGCTTCTTCTATAGAGTCATTTGTGGATTGGATGTTCCCGTTGGAGTCAATGACCTCTGATATATCTGATTTTTTCTCTGATTTATAGAGCAGAATTTGTGGAAGTATGCTGTGTTTTCATCACCATCTGTAAGCCAGCTTCTCTGGGCTCTTTGACTCCAAAGTTGAGCTTGTTTAAAGTCAATATTACTGAGATCAGACTTAAGAGACAATCTTTTTTAGTGTAGCTCTTTTGTCATGATCGGAAGTTAAACGACTGGAGATATAACCAAATCTCAAAAGGTGGAAGATTGACTTTGATCAACTCCTCTTTACAAAGCGTTCCAACCTACCTCCTCTCGATATTCAAAGCTCCATGCTATGTCTATAAAAGATTGAATGACTTTGGAGAAATTTTCTATGAAATGGAAACAACATTAGTGGTAATTCTCATCTTGTTAAATGGGACTTATGTACTACACCCAAACTCTCTAAGGTCTAGGCATCACAAAAGTGAAAATAACAAATTTTGCCCTTCTAAGCAAATGGCTCTGAAGCTTTCATAAGGAAGACAAACCTCTTTGGAAGAGAGTCATTGAAGCAAAATAGCAGTCAACACACCTTGGTGATCTTCCTTTTGAAGGTAAATTTAGCAGTGCCAAGGCGCCTTGGAGATCAATTATTAAAGGAAAGAATTGGTTTGATTCGAAGTTTGCTTGGAACATAAACAACGGAGAAAAACTCTCCTTCTGGCATGAAAATGTTCCATTATCCAGAACGTATCATAGACTCTTTGCCATCTCTAATATTCAAAATAGCTCTATCAAAGAGATGTGGGACTCAACCACAAATGGTTGGAATATCAGGCCAAGAAGGCAACTCAATGACAGAGAATTAAACACTTGGATGAGCATCACAAGAGACCTCCCTCACCCTTCAATGAATCTTGGTCCCAGTACGCCAAAATGGATCCCAAGTAAGGATGGCACGTACACAATTGCATCTGTGAAACAAACTTTTTTTGAGGAATCGAACTTTCCCAGCATAAACATACAAATGCATCTTCTAAAAAATCTTTGGAGATTCTATATACCAAAAAAATGCAAATTTTTTCTATGGACACCATTCAGAAATAATTTCTAGCTTACTGCCTCAGCCCCAACTAGTGTCCCTCATGCAAAATAGCTACAGCAGGTATATAGACTTATGGCTTGCTGCTCCAGAAGCAACAGGGAAACCTGTTCTTTCAATGCCAGTCTTCATCGACAGATTGAAACAAAGCGAGCGGACCAGAAATGAAGAGCTCGTCAAACAATACCGGGCACAAGGCCACATTGCGGTTATCTCCGGGTCAAATGTCTACGTTACCACCAAAGGTAAAGAAATAGCTTCTAACTACCCTCAAGAAGAAGAAGCCTATTTTCCCCATCCAGTGGTCCCTGCCATCAAGATGGTCTCATCTCCCTATAAGACCATCGAGGAAGACAAGGTTCAAAAGGTTGGAGTTCGCGAGATCAAGAACATCCAACATCAGCTCAACTACACCAACAAGGTGCTTTCTACGGTATCCAAAGCAGTAGAAAGGATAGAGAATCCGGTTCCCCAGATCAAGATCAAGAACCCAGAGATTCCTAAAGCTGACCCCAATCAACCGATCTTCCAGCCCAACACCTTCAACATCGGTAAGCTCAAAGACGACAATTCAGACTATTTGGCTGAAATCAACAAGCGCCTTGCAGCTATCTCCATCAACAAGGAAGCAAAGACCTCGACAAGCAAAGTTGAGAATCAGAAAGGAATCAACGTGATTACCAAGGATTCCTCTCAGGCTTCTAGTTCAAAGATACTCCATGTATCTCAATGGGTAGACATGAAGAATCACTACCCTCGACCGTCACCTCCAGATTTAGGATGGGATGACCTTCATCATGAGAAACATACCTACGATGGTATGTCTCTGGTTACTTGGAATATCGACGGATATTCTGAAGCTCAAATGATGAATACCTTTCAAGAGATGTTGTTAGCAGCCTCAGCCTACAGCGCCAGGAAGACAACCCTTGAAACAGCCCAGATTCTAGTCTCAGGTTTCACAGGAAACCTAAGGAGCTGGTGGCACAACCAACTGACAGAGCAGGAAAGATATCGCATCCTAACTGCTACACGAACAGTTGTCAAGACGGAGAACGCCTCTGCCCCTATCCAGGTCGAAGAACAGGATATGGTCAATCAATTGGTCTACGCAATGACGAAGCAGTTCATTGGCAGCACCCAAATCCATTTCAATCTTGCAACGGAGTCCATTCTTGGATTACGTTGTCACAAGATGAGTCAATACAAGTGGTATAAAGATACTTTCTTAGCGCGTCTTTATACTCTTACAACCTACGTAGCCGACATCTGGAAGCAGAAGTTCGCCGAAGGACTGCCGCACTACATTTCTCAAAAGTTCTATCAAACAGTGGCGATTAATTTAGTAACCAAGCAAATCGACTGGTCTGAATTAACCTATGGAAATATCTCAGCCACAGTTCAATCGATATGCATTAATCTCTGCACGGAGAATAAGCATACCACCAAGGTGATCAAGGACTCTGACTACAGGAAAGAGCTCGGCACCTTCTGCAAGCAGTACGGCCTCGACAAAGGACCGAAGGAAGAACGGAAGAAAAAGAAACGATCTTCCTCCAAGCGACTCTTTAGCAAGAGCAAAGTTAAAGATCCCGAATTTCCTCGAAGGAAGAGGAAATACTACAACAAGTTCAAGAGCAAACGGCGTTTTGCTGCAAAGACCAACGTCTGCTTCAAGTGCAACCGGAGAGGTCACTTTGCCAACAGTTGTCCTCTAAAGGATAAAATCAATTCCTTGACTATGGACGAAGAAACCAGACAGTCTCTTCTCTACGCCATCAGATCAGAAGACGACACCTCTTCTCAAACCGAGTCCTCTTCAGATGAAGAAGGTATCAACGTTCTCATCGACGAAGGATCTTCGAGTGAAGATGCTTTCTATTCTCAAAGCGACTCAAGCGACGAAGACGGAGCGATTCCCTGCATGGGAAGGTGTGCTGGCAAATGTTCCGGTCATATCAATGTCATCACGAAAGATCAAGAACGTCTTTTTGATCTTATCAAGGACTTACCTGACGCGTCTTCAAAGCAATCCTGCCTCCTCAAGCTAAGGCAGAGTATTGAGGAACACAACCCTCAGAAGACGATTCAAAGCCCGATCATCTATTCGTTTCAAGATATCCTGAATCGGATCAAAGGCGAGACAAAGAAGCCTATCCAAATTGAAGACCTTAACCACGAAGTAAAGGTTATCAAATTGGAAGTTGCAGACAACAGGCAACGTCTCACCCTTCTCGAAGAAGCCTTCCAAGCATTCCGAGAAGCCTCAAGCCTAAAGAAAGTTATGGGAACCTCCTTTTTCAATCCTGAAAGACAAATATCAGGAAAGGCGCTGATGATTGAAGAACCAGTTGAAGTCGGAGTCATCAACTACATCAGCAAGTCTCAAAGTCAAAAGTGGATAACGAGGATTGTCTTCAAGGTAAAAGACTTTCTTCTCGAAGCAGTCGCCCTCGTTGACTCAGGAGGCCTCTTTCCTTCTAAGTATTTTGAAAAGACAAAGGAGTCTCTGAGTGGAGCCAACGGAGGTCCGCTTAACATCCAGTTCAAAGTGTCCAAGGTGCACATTTGCAAAGGAAACGTGTGCCTCATCAACACATTCATTTTGGTTAAGAACCTTAATGAAGGGATCATCTTAGGAACACCATTCCTAACCCAGATATATCCTTTCCATGTCTCCAGCAAGGGTATAGTCTCAACCAAGTTCGACAAGGAGATTACTTTTGAGTTTATTAATCCAATAACTCCTAAGTACATCAACACCGTGAAGAAGAAATTCAACAATACATCAACTGCATCGCCAGGAAGGAAAAACAGATCGAGTTCCTTCAAGACGAGGTCAAAGCTAGCAAGGTGGCTTCCCAGATCAACAAGCCATCTGTTCAACTCAAAATCCGAAGCTTCCAACAGAAGCTTGAAAGGGATGTTTGTTCAAGCCTTCCAAATGCGTTTTGGAATAGGAAGAAGCATATGGTGACCCTACCATATGTTGACGATTTCAAGGACGCCCAAATCCCTACCAAGGCTCGACCCATTCAGATGAACAGGGATTTAGTCAAAGTCTGCTCCGAAGAAATAGCAGATCTCCTCAACAAAGGTCTCATAAGCCCATCCAAAAGCCCGTGGTCTTGCGCGGCCTTTTACGTCAACAAGCAGGCCGAACAAGAACGAGGTGTTCCAAGGCTTGTCATCAATTATAAGCCTCTCAACAAAGCCCTTAAGTGGATTAGGTACCCAATTCCTAATCGCCAAGACTTGCTGAAGCGGATCACTTTAGCAAAGGTCTTCTCAAAGTTCGACATGAAATCAGGATTTTGGCAAATCCAGATTCATCCATCCGACCGCTACAAGACGGCCTTCAATGTTCCATTTGGTCAATATGAATGGAATGTCATGCCCTTTGGATTGGAAAACGCACCGTCCGAATTCCAAAGGAATATGAACGAGATCTTCAACCATTATCAAGAGTTCACGATCGTCTACATTGACGATGTCTTGGTATTTTCAAGTTCAATGGATCAACATTTCAAGCATCTGCACGTATTCCTGAATGTCATCAAGTCCAATGGTCTTGTGGTATCCCAACCAAAGATCAAGCTGTTTCAAACAAGGATTAGGTTTCTTGGCTATGACATTAATCAAGGAATCATCAAGCCCATTCAACGCTCTCTGGATTTCGTGGCAAATTTCTAGATGTGTTAAAGACAAAACACAGCTACAGCGTTTCTTGGGTTGCGTCAACTACATTGGTGATTTCATCCGAGATCTCCGCTCAATCTGTCTGCCACTCTACGACAGACTGAAGAAATCTCCAAAGCCGTGGACGGACGAGCATACCCGGGCAGTCCAATCAATCAAGTCTTTGGCCAAAAGCATCCCATGCTTATCCTTGGTGGATGAACAGGCCAAACTCATCATTGACACTGATGCCTCCGATATCGGTTACGGCGGCATTCTCAAGCAGGAACTTAACGGCAAAATCTCAGTTGTCCGTTACCATTCCGGAGTCTGGAATAGTGCACAGAAGAACTATTCCACCGTCAAGAAGGAAGTATTAGCAATAGTACTTAACGTCCAAAAGTTCCAAGGCGATCTTATCAACAAGGAGTTCGTCATCAGGACCGATTCAAAGGGGTTCAAGTTTATCTTCGAAAAAGACGTCAAGAATCTTATCTCCAAGCAGATCTTTGCCAGGTGGCAAGTGATCTTATCCTGTTTCGATTTCAAGATCGTGCCTATAAAAGGCAGCGAAAACTCATTAGCTGATTGCCTCTCAAGGGAGCACCTCTTGAGTAACCCACAATCAGCCTCTCATGCAACCTCCTCTCGGCCTGCAACGACCACCATCGCGACCACTGCAGCAACAGATTAGTTCTCAAAACTATTCCCTTCAATCAGTAGCTTCCTCCTCAGGAACTACTCATCCGTCTAAGGGAAATTAACCCTTAGGTCAATCTTCTGCACCTACTCCAATGAGTTCAGAAAACTACGCCATGGTCTTGCAGTTTCAGCAAGTATCAAGGCATCGTCAAGGTTCCTCTCCGAGGACTTTTACCATTCAAACAGACCCTTCTGGTCTTCCCCCTTTTCCTTCAACCACGTTGTTACGCCCTACTGGTGTATCAACTCCAAACAAGCGTGCTGCTTCTCCAGCCGCTTCTTCCTCAAGATCTCCAATTCCGAAGAATCCTTCCTCATTCTCTCAAGTTGTTAGGCCCAGGGTTTTCCAGCCTAGAGCTCCAATCCAAGGTTATTTCACCAAAACCACAATGGTAGATTTAACCATTGAAACAGAGTTCGATGGACCTTTTGTCCAAGAAGTCTATAACCAAATATTTCCTCATGGCTTCAACTTCCTGCCAGAGGATCTGTCAAAAACCAGGACCTTCTATGAGTACATTTTGGTCGACTCTAATTCCGCCGAAATTACTCATATTCCAGACAAGAATGATCCTTCCAAGATCATTTACTCCAAGCTGAGAATTTTCCGAGTCCTCACTCTATCTTCCTGGAAACAGGGGATGTTTGTCGGTAAGAAATTCTCCCGTCCCTTCAAACCAACATCCTACAATTACCGTGACTACACAAAGGCATGGTACTTTGTATTTTGGCTTCAACCGTTCAACCACTCTTGGTTTGTGACATTCTGTAAGCAAGCTTACAAAATGCACTTCCCTAATTGGTTTCAAAATTGGTGGTTGTATTTTGGACTTTCCGAGGAAATCTTCCCCGTTGAAGTTCAACGTTCATACCATCTCTTCCAACAAAGTATCTATTCGTATCAAGCAAATCTGATCCCCATTCAAAAACGTTTAGATTTGCTTGATACGTTCTCTTCAGTGACCACGATGACATCTTGCTGAGAGAAATTGAAGGTATTAATCTTGTATACCTGGCTTGGATCGATCTTTGGGATAGACCAATTTTTGAGACGGTTTTCAACCTGAGCCAGATGGGCCCCGACTGAGCTATGAGTAGATAAAACCTTTGATAGATCATCGCGTGATCTGGGGTTCTTTGACGCAATTGAAGAAGAAGAGGAAGTAGTTGTGTCAATGATCGCGGGAGAGTGAGGAGAGAGTTTAGAAAGAAGTTTGTGAATCATAGAGAGGGAGAGAGAGAATCCATTAGTTTCCAGATGATAAAATCAGATCCTTTAAGGCAATAGTTTCTTCTTATAACAACAGATTTCTTAACTAAATCGTATTAAGTTTTTCGATCAATTAACCCTCTAAACCTTGAATATCCGCATGGTTCTTGTATGAATATTAGAAGAGTTTGTCCAGATCTTGAAGGTTCACCACTCCTTTATCAAGATCAGAAGAACTAACACTTATAATTTTCATGTTTCAAACCACTGAATAAACTAAGACGAGGAGAGATACCTAAACTTAATATTCATTAGTCACGAAATGAAATCATAAGAGAAACTATTTACCAGAAAAGAACTTAGAACAACATCCTTCCACCTCCGGATTCAGAGGGGAGTTTACTCTATAGAGAGAGAAAGAAGAGAGAAATAATAATAATAATAATAATAATAATAATAATAATAATAATAATAATAATAATAATAATAATAATAATAATAATAATAATAATAATAATAATAATAATAATAATAATAATAATAATAATAATAATAAATAATAATAATAATAATAATAATAATAATATAATAATAATAATAATAATAATAATAATAATAATAATAATAATAATAATAATAATAATAATAATAATAATAATAATAATAATAATAATAATAATAATAATAATAATATAATAATAATAATAATAATAATAATAATAATAATAATAATAATAATAATAATAATAATAATAATATAATAATAATAATAATAATAATAATAATAATAATAATAATAATAATAATAATAATAATAATAATAATAATAATAATAATAATAATAATAATAATAATAATAATAATAATAATAAAATAATAATAATAATAATAATAATAATAATAATAATAATAATAATAATAATAATAATAATAAATAAAATAATAATAATAATAATAATAATAATAATAATAATAATAATATAACTAGTAGTAGTAGTACTTTTTTATTATTATTATTATTATTATTATTATTCTCTCACCAAAATATATAATAAACATATATATTTATTTAAACCATTATTCTCTCTCCAAATTAAATATATCAACTTTTTTCGTCCAATCAAATCAACCATCTCTCTTCATGGATTATCTTATTTTTCATAAACAATGATAATTATATTCCATCATATAACTTACTTTACTTTTTCATATTAATTATTTATACAAAATCAAATAATTAATATCATATTCTTCTAAAATCCAAATTCTTAATTAGATATATATACCTAATTAATTCCATACCACCAAAACCAACTTTTCCTTTCAAGATCATAAATTAACTCAAATCTTCAATTCTTTTACTTAACCAAATATTCTCCAATAAATTTGTTGCTTTATAAATCCAACTTGAATTATCTTAACCTAATAAATAAATTTTAGCTTCAATTCTGAATATAACACCCAAATAATTTAAGACAATTACTCCACCCAAATAATTTAAGACAATTACCGACCGAAAAGTTAGACATAATTCCTGCATACATGAAAACCAACAAATGTTAAACAAAATGTGAGTATCGCATAAACTAAATGTATATATAAAAAAAATATATTACTAATGTGTATATGTTAAGAATACATTTTTATTCATTTTCGCTTGACTCGCTTTGATGTGATGATGATGATTGTTCATCATCGTCATCGTCATCATCTATGAAGTTGTCCATGACGAGACATACATTTGGTCTTTTCACCACTGTAGGATCAACTTCAGTCGTGCACAGAGTTGCAACCTCAATAAGTGTTTTGTCCAAACGATGTTTGACGATGATTTTCAATACATCAAGTTGGTCATTCTTAACATCTTTCGTTTCTGGCACGTCCCATACTCGTTTATTCTGTACCATTTGAATAGTTTTCCAATTTGTACCATTTTTAGGGTTCTTGAGGTAGAAAACTTGATGGGCCTTAGTTGCAAGAATCATCGATTCCTCAACGAACCATTTTTAGAGCTCTCTTTCTTTTTTTATCTTTCAACGCAAGAGCTTGCTCATAACTGGAAACTCCAACGAATCTAGTTGTTCTAAGATTTCTTGGTCATTTATTACCATTGGAGGTGCCTTATGCTCTACTTTTCCATCATGTAGCCTACTTCTGCACCAAACGTGATTATTTGGAAGATAGCGTCGATGTCCCATGGAAGCTATTTTTCCTGTTATCCCGAACGATGATCTATCTCCCATGCAGATGAGACATGTCTGATACCTCTTTGTACTCCACCCAAATAGATCACCATATTCTGAAAGTCGTTAATTGTCCCAACAAGGCTGCATACAACTGATAACACTGATCTACAAGCCAGTTATACGTACGCCCACCAAAAGCCCATAGATTTTCAATTCCTTAAATAATGGATATAGGTAAACATCAATTTTCCTATCAGGTGATTTTGGGTCGGGAATGAGCAAACACATGAAAAAGTTTGACTCTTTCATGCATTTTCATGACGGAAAATTGTAAGGAATTAACACCACAGGCCATATACTATACGAGGTACTCATATGACCGAATAGATTAAACCCATCTAAAGCTAACCCCAAATGAACGTTACGTGGCTCTAAAGAAAAATCAGAAAATTCATAATCAAAGTGCTTCTACACATGCATACATTTCAAACTATACATAATAAAACATACATAATATATTACACATTCATACATTTAAAACTATATAAGTTCCAAAACAAAAAAAATAGACAAAATCTTATACCAAGCAAATCAACGATGGAGGACGAGGGAGGAGCACGGAGCGGTAGGCGATGGACGAGCGACGACAAACTACAACAGCGAACGAGTGACGGCAGACGAAGGCAACAGACGAGCGACGACAAATTACGGTAGCGGACGAGCGGTGGCGAAAGATAAACGTTCAAGCGACTCTTCTTCTTCTCTATCTTTCTCTTTTTCTTTTCTTTCGATTTCGTGTAAGTCTACGCAACACTAAAACATCGACCTTGTCAAACTTTTCCTGACGTTTCACTAAGGCGTTGAGAAAAGTCAAACCGTAATAATAAATGTGTAGTCCTTTGCCGACGTGGTTAACACTGACGTCGACAAAGGTTTAAATTAAATATTATTATTACAACCTTTGCCGACGTGGCTTTCACACCATGTCGAGAAAGGTTAAAATTTAATATTATTATTAAACCTTTTGTCGACATTCTGACACACCACGTCGGCAAATGTTTAAATTTAATATTATGATTTAAACCTTTACCGATGTGGTGTGTAAGAACATCAGCAAATGTTAAAATTGAATATTATGATTTAAACCTTTGTCGACGTTCTTACCCACCACGTTGACAAAGGTTTGAATTTAATATTATAATTTAAACCTTTGCCGACGTGGTGTGTAAGAATGTGGGTAAAAGTCTAACCATAAAATCTAATTTCTAACTTTCTCCGACGTCCTCTATGTCTGCGTCGGGAAAAGTGTAATAAAAAATTTAATTTTTATTTATCCCCGACTTTGGTTTTCGGTGTCATCAGCCTTGCCTTCTTATTTTGACGTGTGTTTCACGACGTCAGTGTTTCCTCTTATAAACCCATTTTCTTGTAGTGTATACTTTTACAAATAATTATATTTTTTCAAAATATAATTATTTTCTTATTATTTTCTCTTTTTTCTAAACAAATATTTTCTCTCCAAATAATTTATCTTTGTCTTCTCTACAAAATACAATATTTTTCTCTTAAATAATTATATTTTAACAAACATAATTCTCTTTTACATTTCAATAATAATTATTTTATATATATATATCCATGTATACATATAATTATCATATCTTCAACAAAATTTCCACTCTTCACTTTAATTAAACAACATCCAAATTATTTAATAAATTTCAATTTCCATAAAACCAATAATTTCCACAACTTTACTAAACCTCATAACATACAATTAAATCAAATTCTCAACAAACGTCACAAATTCAAATCCTCTAATTAATTAAATATTCATCCAACAAATATCTAATTAATTCCAATGTTCCCAAAATCAAATAATCTTCAAAATAAATGCCCAATAAATTAAACAAAACTAAGATAATTATAATTTTTTGAGCATTACATCACTACAGCCCAATATCATAGGTGTTCCTTTGGGTTCACCGACAGATGAGATTGTTCCTTCAGGATCGCTAAATTGCGTGTGTTCCATGGGGCACACGATAGTTTTGGGTACCTCCTCACGGAATTCTAATGAGAAGTTAACAGTCACGTTGCGAGACTAGTAGTATGTGACATGCCATATGAAGGCTCATATTTGCTTTCGCTTTTCATTGTTCATTTTCAGTGTTTTGAGCTTAATTTTTATCTATTTATTTTTATTATCTTTAAAATTTGTAAAACCAATTGTAGCATGTTTTAATGGTAATTTTAATGAAAATTTAGTTTTTTTATTTTCAAGAAAATATCAAAATTATTATTTATCTTTAAGGTAATGACATCAGCTTTGTATAAGAGTTGGGTCATTGCAGGGTACTTGATGTGTTTTGCTTTATGCGATATGCATTATGCAAAAATTATCCATGCGTATGTCATGCAAAGCTCTAATAATGCGACTAACATGGCATCGAGGCTAGGCTTATGTGCTCAAAAGTGCAAAACCTACATAATGCGTTGCTACATGCATGATATTGAACGTTAGTACAAGTTTTCCTATTTCTCGCCCAAGTGCAAGTGGCGAAAGAGGTTTCTTGGCAAGTCCAAGGTTGAACACAAGGAATTAGCTTCCTAAATGAATCTATCTCACATCTTACATCTTATGTGGTGTGAGTGTACAGTATAAAAGTATTAACAGTATGAGTTTTCCTATACACCAATGGTGCAAATAATAGTAGCAAGGTGAATATGGCAGTGAAGTGTGATGAAACATGAACTTGGTGTTTTTGGCGTGGATGTGAAGGAATATTTAATTAACTAAATGTAAAATAAGGGGTTTTAACATTTTGAGGCAATACAAAGCATTACTAACTTCAGAATTAAGGCGAACAACTTATCGGAGCCTTCGATATACTTGTTCACCTCTTAGGACCCAAATACTTAAAGTTAATTTATGATTTGTATCTCATCTCTGCTTGTTTGTGTTATAAGTATTTTTTCCTTATTAAGGCGAGCAACCTCTCGGTACTTTCGCTACACATATCATACATTTCTATATTGCTACAAACTCCTCACTGAATGGCTAGCAAAATGCGAGTTATCACTCGTCAAGTGATAACAGTCAGTACTTTATCTTTTCTCTCGAAAGGCATAAGATATTGATGGTCATATTTAGCTAACCATAACTTAGATGGTGTCTTTGTAACCACTTTAACTTGGTCACCCTTTTTAAAATGAGACAATACTTATGCATTTCATTCAATTTATTTTTTCAACATTTTCTTAATTTTTCCCCCAAATGTTGAAAAAATTACCTCATTAATGAGAACTAGAAAATTGTACAGTAAATACATCACTCATCAATTAAAAAGTATTTATTGATTGATATGATATTAATTTCAACGTAGAGTTTAATATCGTTCCATCATTTCCAACATGATCTCAACAAACTTAGAAATTTTGCTATTGGAACATAAACTACAATGTTCATAACTTATCCCAATCAATTATCAAATGGTTTGAGATACAAACTCACTAGCATTCTCAAAACAAAATAATAAGTATATATATTATCTATGACCATCAATAAGATGCACCAACAAGAATCCATTAACCATGAATCTCTTCAAAAGCATGAGATTGAATTTCAATAAAATCTAATATATATAAAATATATTTTAACAAAAATTTGCAAATACATAAGTTACATGTATGATTAAAGTAAAGTACTCACATTCTTTGAACTTTATGTTTAAATTCAAGAAAGATGAATGATGGTGATGAAAAGATCAATGATGAATACACCAAATACATACATATATGACAAAATCACCAAAATTAAGATACTCACCATATTTGAACGAAATTCTAAATACCTAAAAAATTATGGATTTCACCAGGTCTTTAACATGCTAATAACGTGTTATAAAATAAAGAACAGTATGAACAATAATAACAATGAAGTAAAATAAGAGAATGAAGTAGTAGAAGAGAAAATAAGAAAGAAAAACAATTGAACTCAATTGTGGTATGTCTTACAAAAGCAATACACATCTCTATTTATTATGTCATCGTATGGAATTCAATAGGATGAGTGCTACAACATGGAATTGAATAAGAGTTATATGAAAATTGGTAACTTATGTAGGTTATGGCGAGCGTTCATCGCAAGTGTTACAACCAGATGGAGGAGCGTTCATCGCAAGTGTTACAACCAGATGGAGGAGCGTTCACCTCGAGAAGCATTAAACAAAGGATCTGTTCACAGTAAGCAAAATCGAATCGGGAGCTATTATCGTGAGAAGATTCGGACGAAGGAGGGAATGGGGAGAAGCAGACTGGGGAAGACGACGATGTGAGATGATAGTGAATGGAGATGTTTGTGAGGCTTTTTCGAAGGGCAGAACAGTCGCAAGCGTATACATAGTGTATGAAGGAAAGGGAAAAAAAATTATTTTGGAATAAGGGATTTTTTATTTGGGGAATTTTTTGAATCACATTTAAATTATGTCATTAATTAATGACGCGAAAATTGTGTCAAGAAATATGTAAATCCGAAATTAGCATTTTTTCCTACCAAAATTTTGCATTTTTTTATTTTTAATGACACATTTTACTCATCATATATCATTTTTTCTTGATTTCAAATGTCATTGTATGCACACCCCAAACCCTACTGAGACGATAACGTCGAAGTACTAGGGATAGAATGCGAGTTTGTTACAACCTTTAAATTTTCTTATCGCAAAATCTTATTCTC
Source organism: Cucumis hystrix (assembly GCA_025688845.1). Taxonomy (NCBI): domain Eukaryota; kingdom Viridiplantae; phylum Streptophyta; class Magnoliopsida; order Cucurbitales; family Cucurbitaceae; genus Cucumis; species Cucumis hystrix. The sequence goes on along the minus strand of CM046891.1, from coordinate 8,954,418 downwards.
TACTTCTTTTAAACTATTAATTCTCAAAATGCAACGACGGACAAAGAAATGCCAAGCAAAGCAAATACAAATCAAAGCGTAAACTTTATTAATAACAAGTGTTTCATACATTATTACAATACTTCGAACAAATAACCAAGGCTTAACCATTTCTAAAACGCCTTGAATCACCTCACTACGGTCTAAAAGTCTAATCCTAGAAGATAGATTTTTAAAACATAAGTAAAAAAGACTTAGTTAGGTTTTATGAAAACTTTCACAATACCTTTTCATAAACATCATTTTACATAAACAACTTCAAATCATTTCATTTCACATAAACCTTTCTTTATGCTTAAAAGAAACACATTTATAGCATAAAGATTTCACATAAACACACATTAGTCAACAGTCATTCCTTTCACCAAGGATCCCGAATCGTTCTCTACGCTTGGTCTCATTACCTCGCGTTTGACTACTGTATCAACAACATCAGAGAACATACATATTCGTCCTTGTTGCTCAGACCTCTAAGCTTTATACGCTCCTTTCAACACATAAGCCAACTTCTTATCACCATGTAGTCTGTACACCCCATGGTGGCCGTTTTGACTCTTTATGTGCACATAAAAGTTAGCATCATCTCAAGGAATCAACTAATGGTTTGACAAACTATTTCATAGCATTGAAATCATGTTCATCCAATCAAACTTTAACACTATAAATTATTTTTGAGAACATATAAAATGTTCATAGAAATCTCTTTTGAAACACATTCTCATTTGAATTCTTCTTTCAAATCAGTAAAGAGAAATCATAATAAAGTTTTTAACATAAATTCATTTGAGAGAAAACCACTCACCAAACTTTACTAAAGAAGTCCTTCTTCATCTCCAAGCATCTTCTAGCGTGGCTAAACCAGTAGCACTTCAACATTTCAACAAAACTCTCATCATCCTCTCCTTAGTTACCCAAATCCTCTAATTTATAGAGTCCTCAAACTAACTTAGTCAAGCATAAACTCTTCTCAGTTTGTCAGTTCCTGCTTAAAACTTCACACGTGTAAATTTAATATTCAACCTAGTCATGCATAAATCTTTAATCTTACACGTTAATCCCTTTCAAATCAGATTTGATATTTTCATTGCTAGACCTTCCTTCCCGCCTCACCCAAATTGCAAATAACTTCAACAACTTAATCATTTCTCGCGAATAACCTTATCACATGGTTATATTTTTACTATAAGAAACCTTTCACGTGAACTAACCAACTTTTACTTCTTAACTTACGCGAAGACTTTTTCTCTTCTTATCACACAACTTCTTTCGCGAAATACCAACTTAAACACAAAAACGTATACTTTTAACCATAAAATATTTTATCGCTCAATTCCTTTCCGCGAATTTATAAAAATGCCAACTTCTTAATACTTAGCCAAATTTTACTTCCTTACTTTAATTAGAAATGGGTTTCACAATTCTTCCCTTCTTAAGAAATTTCGTCCTCAAAATTTAAACAATAAGACAATAATGCAAAAAATTACTTTTTATTACTTTAACTTTCAGAATTACATAATTATAACATTAAATTTACAGCTTTCTTGTTCTTCCGACTTCCTTCTTCTCCTTTCTCACCTAAGTGAGAGCTTGATCTTTTTAAGCCCAAACTCTTTTCCACTCATAGGGTTGGGTCCACCAACTGTGTGTAGTCACTCCTTATCAAAATCGGAATGATAGGTGTTCTGATCTCCTCCCACAAGCCATTTAATTTACAAAAAGTCTACATCTTTCTCCCTCATCTGCGATTAATATTAAGGCGTATTTCACCAATTTTGATAATTTTCTCTCATATTCAGCAACCGAGAGTCTTTTCTGTTCCAAATAGAGGAACTCATCTCTCTTTTCTTTTACATACGCCACTGAAAAATATTTGCCATTAAATATTTTCTTAAATTATTCCCAATTCACCCTTCCTCGCCTACTTTCCTCCAAGATCCACCAGTCTTCAACCTCTTCTTGTAATAAAAATGCAGCTAAATCCACCCTTTTTCTTCTAGACATTGCATAACGCGAAAGCACTTCTCCGATGTTCAAAGCCATTTTTCAGCTTCTTCCGGTTTAGTTGTTTCACCAAACTCAGTGGCTCCTAATGCTTACAACCTTTCTATTCCAAAATTTTTCGGTTGTGGTAATAAAAAGCCCGGGTTTACAGAATAAGCTTATGAATTCACCGTTGTTCCAAATCTTCACACAAATACTCAACTTTTAGCTCATTAACCCGAATTTATTTATGCTTTCCTGAAGAACGTATCGCTCTGATACCAAATTGTCACACCTCAAACCGTACTGCGACGATAACACCGAGGTAGTAGAAATAGGATGCGAGTTTGTTACAACCTTGAAATTTTCTTATCGCAAAATCTTATTTTCAACCCCTTTTAAACTATTAACACTCAAAACGTAACGGATGACAAAGAAACGTCAAGCAAAATAAATACAAACCAAAACATAAACTTTATTAATAACAAGCGTTTCATTAATCTTATTTTTGTTATATTTGCAAAATCACAAATCTTAAGGTCATTTTTGCAAAATATCTAAACTAATTTGCCACCCAATACAATTTTCCTCTATATATATATATATATATATAAACTTGGCACAATAGGTATTTATGAGGTTGAATTTTAAAACCCAAATTATTATCAAACTATACTTTAATTATATTTTTTGGTTTTTACAAAGCAAGGTAATATTATCTAAAATATGTTTCAAACGTAGAAAGAATTAAGTTTCATAGTAATTTTTTGCTTCATTCATTTCTTCTCCTCTTCATCTCCCTTACTCCCATCACTATCAGTGTTGTGGTTCTTGACGACTACTATATATATATATATATATATAAACAAACTCTCTCATTATATTTTAGAAGGTCCAATGGTGTAGGATTGAGTTCATGGTGTTTGTTGGTGTGTCGTTAGATCGGCTTCAATCTCTTTCCCCTCCTTCCATCGACCATCGTCTTCCCTTCCGTTTCTCTTTGCTTTCCTTTTCCCTTATTCACTTTCACAAAATATATGATTCTATAGCATTTGATAGGTGACAATGACATATATCTTACAATGACACGATATTTTCTATCTTGGGTATAAGCGCAACTCCAATTACTTAATTTTAATTTTTGGTTCCTCCTTGAAAGGCAGCCCCAATGCGAGATATTGATTTCACTTTCCAACCATATTCTATTTCAATTCGAATAAAAGCCTAGTTAAGAACATAATTAATTTAAATTGATGGGGTGTTTAGGCAAGCTAAAGACGTAAACACTTCATCTAATCTGTTCATCATTACACTGATTCCTGTTTGAAAATTTTACAGTCAAAGGAATATAAAATTTCTAAAATTAAACTTACAACAATTAAATTTCGACAGCTAAAATCATTATTATTTTTTTAGATTAAGGCACGCCAATGGGCATTGTCCATTCAAAAGATGGTAAACTTAAAAGGGAAAAAGCTACCACTTTTCTCCACAAAAATATAGGAGAAGTAACTTCCCACTTCGTATTAAATAGGAAGATGGAATTGACTCCTTGAATAAGTAACAAAATAAGATTAGATATTTTTAAAATATTAAAAATATCCAACAATTCTTTAGAGAAAAACAATCAAGGCTTGGCCAGCTGACTGAACGTTGACTAAAAAAACACACTAAAACTAAAACAACCTTGTTTTCTATGGTTTGAAAAAAGTTAAAACTTAGTGGTGAATTTAAAAGCTAAAATTTAGTGTTTATGGTTGTAAATAAATTGATATAGACGATTCAATGATTTACATTTGGGTAGTTATAAACAAATTGAAGAATAATTGAGGGAAGTCTAAACTCTAAATCTACCCTCTAAATTAGCCTACATTAAGGATGATTTAAAACTCATATGTAAATATGGTAACACTTAAAAAAAAAACTCATAAAATAGTTCTTATGATTTGTTAAATACTATTGATAAAGATTTTATCGATTAACATAGAAACTAAACTGTAGTTTTTAAAAAGACATGAACCAAATTCACAGTATAATTAACCTTTAAAAGTATTTAAATTAGAAACACAAGACATTGCACAATTCAAGAAGAAAATAGCATAGCGTAATTAAGATTTCTAGAAAAAAAAAAAAAAAAACTAATATAGTTTGTACTATATGCCTAAGGTTAAACCAATAAATTGCACATTCTTTTATGATTATATCCATAAAAAATTTTCTTAACATTTGAAAGAGTTAAGTTGATTTTGAATTGGCACAATCAAAGGAAATAGGACTCGATCAAGCGCTTAGAATCAAAGAAACATGGATAGAAAATAATGTAGCTTGGTTAGGGTAATTTTCCACCACATGACCTTTGTGATTGAAGAAATAAGTATATAGAAATCGAAATATCTTCCAGAGTTCCCCCAAACACTTCAGCTGAAAGCTGCATCTCATGAAGTTTTAATTTGTGATATTACTATGGCTGTTGTTTCTTCTGAAGTGTTTGGAAGGGAACTCAAGAAAACACCAAGTTTATTTGGAATTGCTTTTCATTGAACTTAATTCAAAATGCAATAAGTCATGCATTTATATAGAATTGTAAGGGAGAAAAAGAGTATATGAATGAAGACTCAACTATGGGATAGATACAATATAATGCATAGAGTCCGAGACAATATATATATAACACTTCATGGAACCATACCCACCACTTGCCACACATGATAATAAAACTCCCTTTTTTTATGCCTTTCCTTATACTTTTTTTCTTTATATCTTTTTTCATGGAAATTGAAGCAAACTCCCATCCCTTCGAATCTCTATTTTTAACTTTTTGTTTCCATAGTAACTAAAGCAAACTCCATCCCTAAAACTATAGAGATGAAAAGATATTGATCATATAGAAAATAGAATTCTTAATTAGCATAATTATCACTTTTACCACGTGCATTAAGTGAATAAATAACATAAAAAAAAAAAAAAAAAAAAAAAACTTTGTCATTAATTTGTACCTTGAATCATAATTAAGGAAAGAGAATAAGAAATTGTGAAGTATCTCAAATTACTAAGGTACATAAATGAAAAAACTACATGAACAATATCTCAAATTGCTTCTGAGAAAAAAAAGCCATTCACTGCCAAGCTCCAAGGGGATGAATCTTCAGTAAATCCTAAAATTTTCAGCAATCTTTGGAAATCAACCATCCCTAAAAAATCTCTAAAAAATGCAGGTTCTTTATCTGATCCCTCGTACATAGACATATGCATCAATACCACTGACATCTTGAAAGAAAACTCCCTACTGCATATTTAAACCTAAATTGGTGCACTTTATGTCAAACACACTCGGATGAGATCGACCACATCTTCAATTTCATGCTCTACTACTAAGAAAATTTGGGAAAAATTGAAGAACCTACTGACTTGGACAAATCAGCATCAAAACGCATCTATTCCCTCTATGATGCACTTTGTTCCATAAATTAAAAATAAAAAAAGAATTGGCATCATCAAATTCATCAGTCCTTTGATTTACTTGGCTGGAAAGAAACAACCGCATCTTTAAAGGCAAGAAAAAATCCATTATAGATCTTTGGGAAGACATTTTCGCACTCACGGGTCTTTGAACTAGCAAATCCACTTTATATGCCAACTATAATGCTAGCACCACTAGTAGAAAACTGGACTTTAATGTCGGTTGGGCTTTGATGTCGGTTTTCAACCGTCATCTTTCATAGTGTTATTAAAGCCCTTTAATGTTGGTTGGGGCCTTTGATGTCGCACTACTAGAATAATGGGTTTTAATGACACTACTAATCAAGACATTGTGTCGTTGAAAATAAAAAAAAAGGGTGGGGTGAGGTAAAGTTGAAAATAAAAATATGGATTATTTCTTAACACAATTCTATTGACACAATTTAATTTTTCTAGACATAATGTTTGTGTCGTTAATTAACGACAATTTTTTTGTGTCATTAAAAAATTTCCAAAGAAAAAAGCCTCAAATTTTAAAAAAATTTAATTCCCTCTCTCACGCAATTAAAATTACATAAAAAAATGCTTATTTTCTCAACTGCATTTTCTCTCTCTCTCTCTCCCTTTACCAAAACTCAAAAAAATTGCCGTCGAACGAAATTTTCCAACCGCAAAACACCGTGAAGAACCCTTGCCTTCCAATTTTCTTTCACCCATTGTCGTCAATTCAGTGCTCTCCAGCGATTGTCGTCATTGACGCCACAACAAGCCTTCACCGTCGAACCTACCAATCTAGCCACTGTCGTTGAATTTTGGGTCGCAACATAGTCTAAATCAAGTTCGTCGTTTGGTGCTTCTCCTCTGGTGATTCTCCTCTGGGACAAGATCTTTTGTTGTCCAGTGCTTCATTCCTATGGTGCTCCTGATTGCTAGTTCGTTTCCTTCACTCTCTTTTCTCCCATTTGATTTTTTTTTTTTGTTGAAATTTGAGTTATTTGATTGCTATTTTGAGTCCTCCAGTGAAATACAATAAATTTTTCATGTTTGATTGCTATTCTGCCATGTCATTAAATTGATCAAATTAGGCTACTTAAGGAAAAGGCAGATACTATTGTATACTATTATGAAGTTATTTGGTTTTTAATTTTACTTAGCCGTGTTTATGAAGACTTAGATTAGGAATTAAGTTGTTTAAAATAAAATAGGATCAATTGAGAATGTGTGAACTGCGTTCGTATCGTAGAATAGATTATATAGAACCTTGGCTTGGGGGATCCAGATTTTTGTTTACTAACTTGGATAGCAGTGTTCCTTTTCCTTTCTTGAGTTCAATAAAGAGTAAAGATTCTTGTTGGATTTTATGTCCTAAAACTCGTAGATAGTAAATATAATTCATTTACTGTTATTTATTAATAAAATGTTGTTATTATTATTTCAATAAATGTTATTGATTATATTATTAGCTATGTCTTAATAACCTGAATCCAATAAATTAACATCCTAAGCTGTTTAATGACTCTTGAACAGTAGTAGAGACATACAGGGATCAATGTTCGAGATTAGCATAAAGGGTTTATAGTATATGGATAAGGTTGGGTACCTTATCCTGGTAACACTATGAATACGGCTCACTTTGTATTTGATACAAAGGCAACGATCAAGCGTATTTGTGTAGGTGACATGCGAGTGAGGGTATCTTATGCAATAAGTTTGCATAAGACCGAACCACGAAATAATAACCACGAGATGTAACTTCGTTAACTAGTTGGGTTTCTATTTCATTAGGATGATCTAGGTAACTTAGTCTTAATATATCTTGAGTGAATTATGAACTCTTGTTTGCGGTGGATTGTCCTTTGATTTGTACGAGTGAGAGTGGCCAGATTGTCGACTGAATATGCTTATTATTTTGGAGACAAGATCGAGTGGGGAGTTGGAAACATAATTACATAGGATGGAATTCACAACTTCCTAACTTTAGGGTAAGTATATGAATATTCCCTTAAATGGTGTCTACAAGAATTGAAAAAATGGCCCTACCTCTCTATGGCATGAAAGAGATTTCTGTTTATTGGTCGGATCATAAACAGGTTGTTCATTAGAGAAACACTGGTATTTAAGGTCTAGAATTAACCTAGGGGTAAAACGGTAATTTGACCTAGCTGGTCTTGCGAACATTCGTGAATGACTAACTTACTATTATTGGTCTATATTTGTGGACACAGAAATATATCTACACGGTGAAAAGAGTTCAGCCATGAGTCTATAGTGGAGTGAACACACAGTTAATGAATATTGATAAATATGGTTAATGAGTTTAGCCAATTAATCTCATATCGTTGTAGCTTCTGATTTGTAGGTCCATTAGGTTTCATTTCTAGCTCGTAAAGGCTAATGAGATTTATTTATATTGGTTGTAATTTGAAATGTTCAAATTTACTTTAGGAATTAGTATAATATGTTGGTAATACATATTATAATATAAAGTTTATATTTTAATTAAACTTTATTATATAAATTTAATTTTGGATATGATTCAAAATTAATTTATGAGAGATAAAATATTTGAATGAGTTCAAATATTAATTTAATGTGAATTGAATTCATATTAAAACTATAGGTTAAAATTTAATGTGTATATGATACACATTAAAACTATAAGTTAGGAAAGAAATTTATATTTAAATATGATCCAAATTTGAATTAAATTAAATATAAGATATTTAACTTAGCAATTAATTAATTGAAGAACTAATTAATAGTTTGGTTTAATTTTATTTAATTAAATTTGATTAAATTAAATTAATTAATTAAACTCTAAGATATATGAGAGATATTCATTAAATATGATTTAATTAATTATAAATTTAACTAATTAATTAATTAGTTAGTTAATTTAATATTTTTTAAATTAATAAAATCTCATGATTCTTTCCAACTTCCTGAAGAAGAGAGAGTTATAAATACACAGAAGAAAACATGTTTTTTAATTTAAGCCTTTGTCTCTATGTGAATTCTGTAGGAGATTCTTTCAAAAGATTTTTCCAGGTTCCCACAAACCAATCTCATCCCAAAGGATAGGAAGGTCTTCGATGGGTAGTGTCTCCAATTTGGAGTTTTAGTAGATTCAGAGGCGTCAAACCTATGTGAGTTTTTCTTTCTCTAATATATAATTTTAAAGCATGCTTAGCTTCAATTAGAAAATTGTTTATGTAACTATTGCCAATGTACTGTATTTTTAAGTTTCCAATTAAATTGATTTAAGATCTCTGTAAAATTTTCCGCTGCCAAGGGCTTAATCCCTTGAATTCTAACATCAATACCTATGGAGGAGATTATCAATGTCTTAGCCTATTGATACATTCTCAAGTTGGATGGGGTGTTAATAGCAAACTCACAATTTGGGATAAACAATCCATGGAGGAAAACACAATCTATTGGGACCCTAGTTTCAAACGTTTTGATAAAGTAACAAACCAGCTTCATTGTCCAAAGAATCTGATTTTCTCATTGCTTGAATTCTTGACGGCCAAATCTAAATAGATTCCTCTTATTTCGTTTTTTTTTTGTTTTTCTATCTTTCAATAGAAGGTCAAATTACCATCCTAGTTTCCCTTTCAAGAGTTTTGTGTTTTTGACTATTATATGAGAATTTGGTCCCTAATTATGCTTCTTATCTTTTAATCAAATGGGATCTTTGGGAGGTGGTAACAAAGTAACTTATAGGATAATGACTTGTTAAGCTAGCTAGTGCTTGAGGTTTAACTATTATAAAGGGTTCTGAATTATTTTATTTATGATGGGGAAAAACAATAAATGGAAGAATATTTAACAACACGTTGTATCTGTCATTGGGTTCTCCATATAAATTAGTGAGCTTTCTGTCACTCATTTTAATTTCCTAGAAGAGGAACTCACTCACTCGCACCAACAATATCATACCCTTATTATAATACTTAGCATCCCTTTCTCTACTAGAGAAATCCTACACCTTTCCTTCTTTGAAGATTTTATTTCTCCTCACCAAATGTTATGAAGCCTTCAATGAGTAGATTCACTTTTCTTCTTGAATGAATTAGTTATATGGGGTTAATTTTCATAAATATAACAAAACACCAAAATATTTATAGTCCGTCTTACAAAATCAAAAAGCTCATGAATCCAGTCAAAATTTTTCATAAATTTCATATTTGCTTTTGATATTGCGGACGATTTGTCACTTTTCTTTCTCCTTCTTTGCGATTTATTCATTTTTTCTTTCAGATTTCTTTAGCTTCTCTTCAACATTTTCTTTCTTCTATTTTTATTCATCTTGTTTTTCTTTCTTTCTTTCTTCATTTTCTCTTTCTTTCTTCATTTTCTCTTTCTTTCTTACAATTCCTCTTCTAGAATATCAAAATTATTTAAATATCACTTTGATATGATCTAAACGATTGCTTGTCTAGTCAACACAACTGTATCGTTTAGCATGGTCAACACAATTATTTAGATTTGAAGCATTTTTTTCATCAAAAAAGAACTACACGATCGTGTAGAAAATAATACACGATCGTGTATCATAACCGTTTAGAAGAAGAATTACACGAAGCATTTTTCCATTGTTAAAAAGAACTATACAATCGCATATCATGATCATTTAAAATAAGAATTACATGTTCGAGTATAGCCAGTGTTGATACTACCTACACAATCATGTAGGATATGATATATGATCGTGTATCATAATCGTTTAGAAGAAGAATTACACATGCGAATATGGTTGATGAATCGAGTGTTGACTAAGTCATTTTTTTGTATTTGCATTGTGAACCTGTGGGTATTTATTGTTTTCAAAACTGTTTTTTTATAGTCCAAATATTTTGTTGATTTTTATATTTTTTATAAAAACCATATATATGTGTGTATATATATATATTGGATCTCTCCATTATCACATGAAAACTCTCAAGCCACAAGGAATGTATATATATACTTAATTGTACTATTTGATGAAAAAGTCATTTTTAATTATATATATATATATATATATATATTTGTATATAATTATATATATTTGTATATAATTATCGTTGGAAAAGTGTATTTAAAGAGTAGAGAGAGTTCTATATTTATTCGTGGATGTGATGAGAAAAAATGATTAAAAAAAATTTTTGTGGGAAAAGAAAAAGATTTTGACGGCTATTTATGGTCTTGAAATTGGTGTTTAAATATTAAACGATTTTTCATCTTTTTTGTTAAACAATCGTTCAACTTTTATTAAGAGATCTCCCAGTTGTTAAATGGACATGGTCAATAATCCGTAATCTATCAGAGAACAAAGAAAGCCCAAGATACCAAACAAGAAGATGACCAAGCGGAAATCTCATACAATTAGCCAATAAAGTAACGATCTCACTATCAATCCCCACCACAAACTACAAACTTAGAACTCTTACCACAATTAGCAACCAAACTAGAATATATTTATAAATCAGAAACTAGGTGAACTTGAAAACTCAATCTTAATTTCTAAATGTTTTGATTTATTTTTTACAATCTAAGTCAACTCGTATTTTGTTAATTTTCTGAGACGTACTTCAATAAGATTAGAAATATTTAGAGAACTCAATAAACACATTTGAAACAGTTGGTTTGTATGCTTTTGCCTCAACATAAAGATAAATGTAAAGTTCCAGTGAAGTACAAAAATAATTGCAACAATTAACAAACTGAGAGATTAATTGATGAAATTAAAATAACAGTTAACACATGAGGAAAGAAGAAAGATTAATTTAGTAACTGTTATTTTAATTTGATCAATTAATGGATGAAATTAAAAGTTTTTAAGAATAATTCACAATTTAGGACATGAGAAAAAGGTCCGGGGAGTAGTGTATTGGAATTGCTAAATTGCAAGATTAAGGGGTCGCAATTAATCAAATGGAATTCTTAGACAAGAATAATAGAATGATGTAAATTTCAACAAACCACTTTTTTCCATTTTATTAAGAGCTCATCCAACATAACATACAAAAGGAATAACGTTACTTCACCTTCACCACACAAACAAACCAATACATGAGGAATAAAAAATGAAAGAAAAATGGGATACCATTTCTACAACCATAATCAATACCTAACCCACCTAAACACACACGCTAAAGGATACGATTAAGCAGCATAAAAAATCATAGCCAATGCTGTGATTTGTGGCTTGACGAATTTTATCCGTACATTCATTTTCCTTCACGTTAAGGCTAAGGCCGATGGTATACGTATTTTGTTCGAGGATCTACAATCAAGCCCTTCCCTCCATTTACTTCTAAGTCGTGCCTGCATTTATCACATAATGAGGCGTCTTAATTTTTCTGAATTGTAATCTTCAAAAAATCTCAGGACTATGCTTTAAATTTGTGAATGTGCACAATTTCCCCAAGTAATTCACCTTTAATTGAATAGAATCATTGTAGAAAAAGAGTTTAAGGTAAACATCAACTCACTGAAATACAAAGTCGGGGATGGTCAACTGCTCACGAGGAACGTATTTGAATAGCTGCAGTAGCCGATCAATGTATACAACTTTGTTCCATACCTGGATATCAGTTACTTAACACTTAATCTCATTCGGTGCATTTAATATCAGAGGATTACAACATCAACAAACACAAACCTACCACATTATCCACGAGCAATTGCATGGCCAATACTGCAGCTTTCAATCCAAAGGTTGGGTGAAGAACATATATTGCCTATAAAGATCATACAGATTGATAAGAAAGATGAAGGCAGATTTTTGGTCTGCAAGCACTATGTAGTGGAATAAGTTGGAGTTCATACATGGAGGTTACGCTGGTGTTTTCGGCCAAGAATCTGCTGCAATCTCTTCATCCATCCCATGTCTGGCCGACTAACAGTATATAGACCATAAACATGGTCAGAGAAGTTGGATAACATCCGGATATACATATATGATGCACCATCAAGAACTGAATGCACACAATTAGGTTTTCATTATGAAGGTCAATAACAGTCAGCTCCAAAATGGGCATTTTTCCAGTATGGCATTTCATTTAAATCATGGATTCTTAAATTTTATATTTTTTGAAGTTTGAATTCAAAACTACAGAATTCTTTATCAAATATCAAGAATAGCATTTCTGATGCATTCAAATATTTCCCATGACAAGGTGCAATGTAGAAAGTTACATTTACACATCAGTTTAGTTTCCACAAAGAATAATACCAATAGTGGTTGAAGGTGGTGACAAATCTAGAATTGGTTCAATAGGCCAAAGGCCTGTGGCTTAAGGAAAAGACGATTGAGAAGGTTGCAATACGGTTGCAATAAGGTTGCAATCTTGTAACTGTCTGAAATGGCTAGAGTTAACAATATCCACTGATCAAATTGTATTGGAGTTTGAGATAGGATGGTCCCTCTTTCTAAGGAACTATTTGAAGTGTTGGAGGTATCAGTGTGATTGAAGATTTGTATTGATTTCACATGCAGTGGACATCCTTCAAGCCTTTCTGTGGCATTTGAAGGGAATATTGAATTGGGAAAATGAATCGCAGTGGTCTACATGTACCAACCTCCATAGAGATTTTATTTTGTGGAAATTCACGACTTTGCCATCCTGTCAGACTCGTGATGTATGACAAGGTACATTCATATATCTAGTTCTTTTGAAGAATCTTCTCAGAACTTTTTTATTGTTGCACTTTCATTAAAAAGAAGAAAAAAATAACGATAGCTCAATAAAAGGAGCCTTAAGGAATATTTCTCACATCATGGCACATCCTTGTTTATGGACCTAGACTTGATGAAATAGGTCATTGAAACAGAGAAATGTGTTTACATAGCATCTCCTTTTGTAGAAAGCATTGTCTAAATATTTGTGACTAAGTAACGAGGGTTTTCGAGCATGATATTCTAAAAACTTCTCATTCTCTGTGTTTTTTATGTGGATAATACGTTTGTGTTTCAATTTTAAACATTTATCATCCACTGGAGCAGGAAATCTAATTATTGTTTAGCTTTTACCAAGTTTTGACTACAGATTGTCAAGGCCTTTAAGAACAACGATATGTTCGTGTAGGTTTGAGTTGTAAGACCAGGTATTTAGGGTGGTTTTTACACTCTAGCTGATAGTTTTGTCTTGCTTACTTCTTTAGATTATGCAGTTCAATCATGACTTGGTTCAAATTTTTAGTTTTCTTACTTCAGTCTTGTAAATTAATCAATGAAAAATTATTTTCCTTAAGAATTGAAAACCAATTGAAACATCCTAAACATCAACGCAACTAATCCTTAAGGTATACCTGCATGATTTTCCAAACTCTTCATTGTCTAGACTTGTTGCTTGGAAAAAAAAATGTGTTTCATCCCACAAATCCTTGCTTGCTTAAAGAATAAATAGTAAATAATAAAATAGATGGTCAATTCAAGTAGATATTACTGCACTTACGGCTGCAAAGAAGCTGCTGAGTGGAAGTACACTATTGTATAGGGCTTCTGTATTAATGGCTCAAACTCCTGAAATTTAAAACAAGTCCGTACATAGACTGAATAATATCACAGCACAACAAAGAAATGATGTGCAAGACTAATAATTGAAAAATATATCATTCTTATTAAGACAATATTCTACATTATTTAATGTTAGAACTAATTGAATGAACAAACCAAAAAAGTATCAATTGATGAAAGGTTTGTAAATGGACCATCATAACGTGCAAAAAAAAAGCTCTCATTTTTTTAACAATACCCTATGATAACTTTTTTCCAGTTACTCTTACGTCGGTGGATACTCTATACCTTCAGTATCTTGAATCGTTTGTATATTTTTGTTCCCCAAGTGGACTGTCTTGAAACATGTATATATCCAAGATGACCCGACTTAGATAAGTGCTTAATATGTCCCGATTATCACAATACTACTTTCTTTAACAATTCCCTTACATCATAATCTTTTTCTGATTGCTCTTACCTCCATGGATATGAAATACCAGATGAATTGTCTTTAAAAAAGGTACCAGAAACAAGCAATCTAATTGAATTAATGAAATAAGTCTAACAATCAATGTACAAAGAAATAAACGAGAAAAAAAACAACACAAACTGAAAAGACAAACAACCATCCCAAGATGACCTGGCTTATCTATGAGCTATATATATCCCAAGTGTTGTATCACAATACTATTTTAAGCATCACAATACTACTTTTTTCCCTGTGGCACTAGAATCTTACCAAATCATGGCCAACCTTAAGGGTATCTCTATCCCCCAGCATTCTTTTCACAATCGTTTTCCTCCATCTGACCATAGGTGAGTTCTCTCCACCTCAAACCAAGCTTCTTTTGCTTACTTCGCAAAGCCAACTTCACGAAGCAATCTTGAACGTCAACCCAAACTAAACTAGCTGAACAATTGAGAATCCTTCTGCTCATTGTCAAATTTGTCTCTACCAGGTGTTTGCAACTTCCGTGCATACCTTAACTTGCCTCCACAATACCCATCGCCCTTTTGTGCATTTCTTACCTTTCACGACTGCAACCAACTTTCCTCCTCTTCAGGCCAAGACCCACAGTGTTCAACATTGCCGCTACTCTATGCCAAGATCCTTCCGTTCTATAGTATTATTTCTCATCATCTTGATTCTTGACCACTCAGCTGTCCTGTCCCACTTCTACATAATGTGAGGACCTAACCAGAATGAATTCTAACCTTTAACAACGTCAAAACTAGCTTACAAGACTTATTGGGTACTACTAGGTGAGAGATCAAATAATTTTTTAGAGTTATTCCTTTTTGCACTGATAGATTTGGATAGCCTAAAATTTTCATCTTGGATAATGTTTTCAAGGTGCAAAGCACACTCTGTGGTGACAACTCTCTTAATTTCTTTAACCCAAGAAGCGAAAAAAAAGACATCAACTTACTGAGTTAAGGGAGGTGCACTTAATAAAATAATCAACAATAAATTAAATAAATATCATTAATAATATAATGATATAAAACAATAAATATTATACATGAAAGTAACAAATAAAACTATTGAACTTGCCACCACAGAAAAAAGGTGAGAAGTTATAAACGAAGGAAAACAAACACAAAGCCAACAATATTTGTTACGTAACTGAAACTGGAGGCTTACACCCTTCAAGCCTCAAAGACTTAAGCAGAGAGGTTGTGGAATGGGCGTATCTCTTATGCTTCAAACGATTTTAAAAGCATCAACACACCACTATTAACAATTTATCAAAGCATGATTGAGAACAATTCATACTTGCATCCTTATAAATTATGGAAGCTTTGGAACAATCTGAAATATAGAAATATTACAAGATCTATTCTATAGGTTGTCCAACTGTCCTCGAGTTCTAAGAAGTTCATCAATATTATATTACCGGGTCCATATCAATGTTTGAAAAATGGGTGATTCTTTGTGTCCTGTGTCCATATAATCATGCTTCTAAGGAGTCTCAAGACAAAAATTTAAAATGAGAAACAAAATGCATAATATTTAAGATTAAATTAAATTACCTTTACAACGTAGAGTACAAATCGCTCAAGATCAAGACAACGCAATAGAAAATGTGCTCCCACAACAACCATAACAGGGCGACCCTCACTATCAACTCCACCACGGTAACTGCAATATATTGTAAATAAAGGCATCTCAAGCTAATGATATTTTCAGAAATAAATAAATCTCTCTTCTGATTTTTGCAAGCTTCTAACTAATTAGCCTGCCAAAGAGAGACATAAACTTAAACTCAGTACATTCCATAACGGGACACAACATGGTGTTTCTCTCGTAGACACTTCAGTTAGCCACTGGCACATCAAAAATTTAATGAACAAAAGCCAACTTTCTTAAAATGTTCTCTCTTACCAAGCAACTGTAACAAAACCTCTCAAAAAGTAGTGAATAAAGAGATAAATAAGTAAATACTAATTGACCTGAAGATCCAGATCTCCGAGAGCAACTCTACTTGGATAAATGATTTTCACAAAGGAAGCATAAATTAATATATCCAAATTCCAAGGTTCTACAATTTTTTACTTGTTTATGTCCATCTCACCTTTTGATTGTCATTTCAGACCATTATATGCATAAAGACTTGAAAACTAGCAAGAAACTTGATACTCACACGATTTTCATCTCCGCAATTTCAGAGAGATTAAGAGAATTTGCTTTAGCAAGGTATCTTGAATGAAGTGAGTATTCTTCGGCAGCAGATAAAGGAGGTCCACCAAGGTCACCAAATCCAAGTATTCTACCATAGTTCCATCCAGTCTGCGCCTGGGCAGTTTTTTCCCATTGTTCCTTGCGTCTTTGATCTGGGTCTTTGATTAAAGCCATGAAAGCAGGATCCAAGTATGAATCCAAATATGATGAGTTCCTAAAAATACCAAGCACTATTAGTCAAGTTAAAATACCTAAACCAGAAGCAGCATAGATTGAGGAGACTCAATCCCAAGGATTTCCAAAACAAAACTATTTGAAAATAGAACAAATTATAGGAACCATGATTTTTTTTTGTTAAAACAACTTTCATTGAGATTAATAATGAAAGGTACAAGCGCAAAGGAACCCCATAATAACCTCAGATTATGAAAGGGGTCCAATTAAGCAAAATTTGACGAATCGTATAGTTACAAAACTGCTTCGAAATTAAAGCCCAAAGAGAACCATAAAATCTAACCAAGGACCATACTCTCTCTCTCTCTCTCCAAGGACCATAGGGTTCACTTTTTCTGGGCAATGAAGGTAATGCCAATCCCCACCCGTCAAATTGTCTCCAATGATACTACAGTTAATTAGTATGAAAAAAAAATACAAGGGTAAGATAGCCATTTCTATTGCTTTTTCTCTGGTACAATTCCCTCTTTTCATTTCTAATGGCCTTTAAGATAGAAGGTACTACCAAGTAAGTAACAACTCCGAAGTATAGCAAAATGATGGTTATACAGTAGGATTAGATAGGAAGGTGAATTTTGAAAAGTAAAATTCGGGAAAGAACGAACAAAAAAAAAATTATTATTTATTTTTTAATATTCTCAAGATCCTAGCAGACAAAATGATTGGCATTAACGATTGAACCGGTGTCAGGGGGTTTTAAAACTTGAAATCTTTCATTGAAAGTAGAATGGCAAAAGTTTGATTTTGGATGCTGCAAGTTGTTAATCAAAGAGGATGGTTATCTGAAGGTAATAACGTTATTCAATGAAGGAGATCAAAAAGAAGTCTAGAAATTCCTGCAGGATCAAATCCGAACAATGGAGGTCAGTAGGTCACTAATCCAGTACTTTTTAGGCTCCAAGAGGCAAGAATCGAAGTGACAGGTGAGAATCTTATGTCTTGACTCATAACGAAGAACCAAGTCTCATCAATGCTAGGGTATTTTTCAAAAAAATTTGAACTACAAAATGTTTACATTGAGAGTCAGATGAATTTTCTGCTATAGAAGGGGGGTGGCGAAGGCAGTGTGGGACGAAGATCAAGATCCAAGATAGCTTTTTGTCTGTGGTTTGAAGGAATCATAATATGGATAGGGAACACATCCAGCAGTTATACATAGTGAACAAAGGAAACAATAAAATATGTCAACTGCACAAAAGGCTGGAAGACTACACAAGTTCAATTGAGCGGGAAGTGAATTTAACTCAGATGGACTCGAACCTTACAGAAAACCAAGAAAGTATTAGGGAGGATGATAAGCAAGAAGGGCATACGGTAGCTATCTCCTGCAGTGAGAGATGACTTCAACAACAACAACAGGAATTAGAAGACATGACCTCTATTCTTCCACTTTCAACTCAGAGAACTCCTATTTCAGTCTAAGCAGAAGAACACTTCCTTTCTCAAGTCATAAACTCCCCATCATCCATTCTCTATTGTCGTTTGTACACATGAGAGGGATTTGAGAATCAAAATCTTTATCGGACGAAACATTGCCCTCCTAAATAATGGTAGTTGTGACAACTTCTAGAGGAAACTTGGTGCTTTTTGACAAAAGAACAATTTTGTAACTGTGAACTGCATCAAGACTGGCGGGACTCTGACTTTGCTATCAAGTCAGGAAACAGTTACATGGTAAACTTAAAGAAAGCTTTTAATGTTCTTTTTGCTGCTTCTTTTTTTTTTTTTTCGTATCTTGTTTTTTTATAGATATTATATAACCTGTTCAATGATGAGGCATATGATAACCAAAAAGCTAGCATCCCTTTTTACTTTAAGAATAACAACTAGCGTCCTATTTGACTTACTAACAGCTCGCTTGTCAAATAGAATATAACAAATGGTCTAATGCAATCAAGACAAACCCTTCCAAGTTGTAGAATGAGAGAAACTTCAATCTTTTGAAGGTTAGTGAGTTGATGAGGTGAGGGATTTAGTTTGATGGTTGGCTTCTTCATGGTGTACTCTCACTTTTTACCCAGATATTTGCAACTATATGTATAATCTTTTTTCCGCCATACCACAGCACAACAACAAAATATGTTAATATATTCTCACGTCAATATTCTGATTGGGGTCCACTTTTATAATCTCCAGAGCTCGTACGGTGGATTAATGACACCTTCGTGTATTTTCAGGTAACAGGTTATCATAAAATTTTGCTACTTAAGCAAAATAATGAATGTAGAGTCCACCTATTTGAGATTCCCAAATGCACCTCCTAACCCTTGGTTTATATGCTCATTGTATAATTCTCCGGTACTATGAGCTCCTATCTCATTATTAATATATTAATAAACAGGTTGTTTCCTTTTCAAAAGAAAAAGTACAATTTTGTTACTTTCAAATATATATAACTCGATGGAAGGTTTTTAAAAAAAATGAAACGGCCTCTTTATTTGTATATTAATAATGAGACAAAAACTCATAGTACAAGAGTATTATACAATGTGTCAATGTCTATGAAACTTGGAAGTTTTGATAACAGGATACAGTGTGTCAATGACTATGAAACCGTTAAGTGATGTATAATTAAATTATGCTATGTCATCGTAGACTAGGGCGTTCATGTTTTTCGTATCTCAAAATTCACCTCCAATACTATTCCAATAGAGTAATATAAAGCAGAAAGAGAAGTCAGAGAAAATGTTAAAGTTTCGTTCATCTCATCTTTGGAAGTCTTCATCGCATAAACTATGGCAGCTCTTCTAATATTTCTCAAGTCTATTCTATGAGATTATCTTGTTCATCATGAATCGTGTTATGGTCAAAAAAAAGGTGCTGGAATCTATTAGAGTGGCTTACCGGAGAAGTATTTTGGTGAATATTTTTAATAATTGTACTCGCTTGGGGGATGTGTTTTCAATTGGAACATCAAACTTTGTCTTTGAAGATCAACATGGGGTGTTGAGGTGTTGCAAAAGGAAGTACAACCTTTTACGGGTGCTGATATTTTGAAAGATTTTTTCGTGCCTCTTCTAGGTTTTGGACTACTTTGGCATGAAAGCTTTGAGATCGCTGGTTGCTTCTTCTTGCTAGTCTCTTCAAATGTTTTCGTTTTGAGAGAGTTATTTCGTTATACTTTGTATTCAAATCTTTTCGGTTTGGTTCTGTTTTAGTTTCATTTTTTCTTTTGGTTTTCGCCTTTTTAGCTTGTTCTTTGCGATTGTTTGCTTTGGTCGTTTTTCTTCCCTTGTATTGACAGTTTGTTTGAATGTTTTTTTTTCTCTTCTTATTTTGCTCTTCGTATAACTCTCTTGTACTTTGAGCATTAGTCTCTTTTTCCATTTTTAATAAAGAGGCTTGTCTCCGTTTTAAAAAAAAAAAATATCATTTCCAAATCTCTTTAAGGGAGTTGATTGTTCTCATTTAATTGTGAAAATTGCATCTTCGCAAAGTTGTTGCTCCTCTTTTTCACCAAAACTTTACTCTATCTTTTTTTTAAAACAGAAACAAGCCTCTTTAATAATGATAATGCTCAAAGTACAAGAGTAATATACTATGAGCAATGAGGAGCAACAACTTGAATGCCAAAATCCTCTATAACTCAATGAGGAAAAACAAAATAACGATACAAACAAGCTAAAATCCTCTATAACTTAAACCAAAAAGGAGAAAGAATAACCAAACAAAATAATGCTCTTTCAATAAGAAGCCAGTTTCTGTGGAATAATCGCTTACTAATAGCTTCAAAAAGAATGTAGATGGAACCCCAATGGGAGACAAAAACGATCTTGAGCCTGAGAAGACTTGCTAACAATTTTCAAACCAAGAAACTACAAAGTAACATTAAATTCTTTGACAAGAGGAAACCATTCTTGCTCCCGACAAGAAAAGATGAAACGAACAAACAAACTCAACCGAAATGCCGAAAACTAAATTATGATGCCCAAAATAAGCTTCGAGGTGAGTGAAGAGGGAACGCCAAGAGAACAACTATCCTTGCTGAATCTTCACTATGATGAAAACCAAGAACTGCTAAAAGTATTCATTGTTCAATCAGTTGGAAACAATTCTTAAGACCAGCTTCTTCAATGAATCTAGGGGGAGAACTAGTTCTGAATTAAAGGTTCAAGAGACTTGAATCCCGAACTCTTTATCTGCAGCCTTCAAACCTCACAAAGAAACCGATTATTGAAACAAAAAGTAACTAAAATCAAATCTCAAACAAAAACTACTTTGCATTTTTCTACTATTGACTTTAAATGGGCTGGAATTTCGCAATGCTTAAACTGAGAGGGGTCACCGGAGGTCTGATTTCCATCATTCAATTCCTCTTCATTCTGAAACAGATCATTGAAATCAGTTTCTAAGGGGTCCTTCAAAGAATAATCCTCCAACTCATCTTCAAAGCCATTTTACTTAATTCACAGTGATGTTTGGGGCCCCACTAAATTTGTAACCCACAGTGGAAAACATTGGTTCGTGACTTTCATTGACGATCATACCCGTTTGTAGTGGGTCATTTTATTAACAAAAAAATTCAATGGGAAAGATGTTTTCACATGTTTTTACAATATGAGTGAAACTCAATTTTCAACAAAAATAGATATTTTACATTCAGATAATGGCACTGAAGATTTCAACGAACATCTGAGAGTTTTTTCAAAATAAAGGCATTATTCGCCAATCTACTTGTTGAGACACCCCTCAACAAAATGGTATTGCAGAACGTAAAAATAGGCATTTATAGGTTGCTCAGACCATAAGGTTGACTATGAATGTATACCTAAATACTTGTGGGGGGAAGCAATTCTCACAGCTGTCTACCTAATAAATTGAATGCCTTCTAAAGTTTTGAATTCTGAAGCTCCACTGAGCTGTTTTGAAAGTTTTTTCTTCCAAATACTTGCTTGTCCTCTAATTTGCCCATTAAAGTTTCGAGTGTATTTGTTATGTACATCTTCCTAGTCATTTTCAATCAAAATTAGATCATCAAGCTCTTAAATGTATCTTTCTGGGTTATGCCTCTAACGAAAAGGGGTACAAATGTTTTGATCCTCAAACAAAAAAACTTTATGTGAGAATGGACATGTCATTTTTGGAAAACCAACCTTTTTTACCCAAAATTATCTTCAAGGGGAGAGAAAACAAAATTTAGAGGATGATAATTTGTCCTAATTTTTGTTCTTCAATGCCAAAACATTGTAATTCTGGGGGAGAAATACTACAAACAATTCTAATGATTTGAATCCTAAATTTATGTTTTATGCTAGAAAAAAATTCAATCAATTAAACAAGAACCAAATAGCTGACTCATCACAAATCCAATCTCAAACTCTGAGGGATGATTCTGAAACTCCAAGAAACAAACCGTCAACTCTTGTTTCACCTATTATCATTGAAAATTCCTTGTCTGATGTGTCTCCAACCGTGGATAATGTCTTACATGTTGTCTCTGATCTTGAAGTCTATAATGCTTTGAGAAATAGTACGAGAGCTTGCACTAAATATCCATTGCAAATTATATGTCATAGACTCATACTCAAATTTGTCAAATAGTCATAAAGCTTCCACCCCTAGGATAGACAACTTATTTGTCCCAAGAAATATACAAGAAGCCTTAGATGAACAAATTGGAAAGTGGCATCATAAAAGAGATGAACGCTCAAAGACATAATGGTACGTGAGAAATAGTAGATTTACCAAGAGACAAGAAACTAGAGGGGTCTAACTGGGTACTTACATGAAATGCAATGCTAATGGTAATATTGAAAGATAAAGCAAGACTTGTTGCAAAAGGATTCACTTAGCTTTTATTAGTTATCTAGATTAATCTTTCTTTTTTTTATTTAATTCTTTTCAAAACTTATAGGATTGATTATCAGGAACTTTTGCCGCTATTGCTAAATTAATTCCATTAGAGTTCTTTTATCACTTGCAGCAAATTTAGATTGGCCCATTCACCAGCTCTATGTAAAAAACTCATTTCTCAATGGTGATCTTGAAGAAGAAGAGTTTATGAGCCCACCACCAGGTTTTGAAATTGATTTAGGGATGAACAAAGTATGTCAACTAAAGAAATCTCTATACAGGCTCAAGCAATCTCCAAGAGCATGGTTTGAACGATTTGGGAAAGTAGTTACTAGCTTTGGGTTTCTTCAAAGTCAAAGCTGATTACACTATGTTTTACAAGCATTCTGAAAATAATGGAGTTTGATGTTGTGATGTAAGAAGGCTAAGAGTTAATTGGGTAATTAGGTAATATTCTAGGTTAATTCCCTTTTTACCCCCACTTGTAATAGACCTCTATAAATAGGAGTCTTCTCCTCTTGTATGACACATTATTCATTCTAATAAAAGATTCACCACTTGGTTCTTGGAGGATTTCTCCTTGAGGTTACTTAGGCTACATCAAGAGATTTGGAGATAATGTGTACAAGATCGATCTCCCCGATCACATGCACATCAACCCTATCTTCAATGTGGATATATTCGAGTATTTCCCTCCTGACCAGCTACATCTTTCAACCTAAAACTCGAGGACAAGTTTGCTCTTCTTAAGAGGGAGGAATTTGAGATATTTAGTTGTTAGTCACTGTGCTGTTAGTTGTTTGTCACTGTGCTGTTACCTAACTCACTGTTACTATTTTATATTTGTTCTGATATTTTAGAAGCTTTATAATTAGGCTGATGTAATTAGTTGACTGTTGGGTTTTAGTATAAAAACTCTTAGTTTGTCATTTTGTTTTTTTTCAAATAGAAAAATTCCAGAAGAAGATTTTTAGTTTTCTTTTACGTGTTTTCTGTCCAAGAACACAGACACACACCAAACACATCATGTTGATTGTTTATGTAGATGACATTATTCTTACAAGTAATGATGAAGCTGAATTGAACATGTTAGAGAAAAGACTTGCTAGCGCATTTCAAATCAAAGACTAGAATACTTCCAAGGGACGAAATTTGCGAGATCCAAAAGTGGCATGATTGTGAATCAAATTTGAAATTGAAGGCTGCAAAAGATGAGGAAGTAAAGGATAGGGAACGATACCAAAGACTTGTGGGAAAACTTGTTTATTTGCACGACCAGATATTGCTTTTGTAGTAAGCATGGTAAGTCAATTCATGCACTCGCCAGGACAGGCCCACTTTGAAGATGCATATAGAATCTTGAGATATTAGGAGAGAACTTCAGAAAATGGCATATTGCTTAAGAAACACAACTATCTTCAGGTTGAAGTTTACACTAATGTTGATAGGGCAGGAAATACAATGGATAGAAGATCTAATTCTAGCCATTGTTCATTGGTTGGAGGTAACCTAATCACTTGCGTAGCAAAAAACAAAATGCAGTTGCCAGAAGTGGTGCAAAAGCAGAATTTAGAGTTCTGGCACATAGTGTATGTGAAAAATATGGATAAGAAGATTATTGGAAGAATTGAAGGTCTTTCAGAAGATTCCTTCACGTGTGTACTGTGACAACAAATGCTGCCATCTCTTAGCCCATAATGCAGTTCTAAATGATAGGACAAAGCATAAAGAAGTCGACATGAACTTCATTAAGGAGAAAATTAAAACAGGTGTGATATGTATTCCATATCTCACTAGTACAGAACAAACAACTGACGTGTTGTCTTGACTAAAGGGCTACCAAAAGTACAATTTGATAGAATGATTAAAAAGCTGTCAATGAAAGATATACTTAGACCAGCTTGAGGGAGAGTGTTGGTTGTAAATGTGTTGTAAAATCATTTAAGATTTTATTTTATTCTTATTAGGCTACTTTCCTTTTTATGTATTTAGCCTTTCTCCTATATAAGAAAACTTTGTATCTTATGGTTAATCAATAAGAATAAAAGATATTCCATTCCATTCAAATCTACAAAAACAGATTAATGTCGTCAAATTCATGGCAACTCTGATCAATGTCATCAAATTTGTGGCAACTTTTACTCAAGTATGCAATTCACATAAATCATAATATTTTTGAAAATGATTGTTATATTGCATAAATCATTCCACTAACCTCCGTGTCAACCTTACATCACTGACAGGAGTATCATTAAGAACTTGGGGAGGCTTTGGAACATTCTTTTTGGGTAAAGGTTTTATCCTTATTTTCCGCTCGTCTATAATGGTCTCACCATTCTCATCTCCAACATCTGCAGGAAGCTTTGATAATGCAACTTCTTCCTCGTGTTTATCACGAGGAAAGTACAGAGGAAGCAACCTGCCTCAGAACATACAAAAGCAGATAGAATAAGTCCAACATGGATCATTATATTTAATACACCATGAAAAACATAATCTCCAGGAATGGCAGGCCTCAGTTGCTTGAGTGTTGAGTACCTCTTGTATATTTCTGTATCTACTGATGATGTTGTACAAAATACAACCGCTTTAATTTTATCTCTCTGCTTCTCGAGAAAACGACGCACAGTTCCTAAACAAAAGAAAAAGAAAAATTAAATGGGGGATACGACGTAAAACTTTTCTTTTCTTTCCTTTTTCCTTTTTTTTTTTTTTTTTGTTACAAGATGTTAATTAGAGTTCCAGCATAGTTCATCAGACAATCGGAAAAGCTACTTTGGTTGGATATCAATAAATTGATCAGGTACAGAGTTGTATACAAAGATTTTCGTTAAAGGAACATTTGACATCTCAGATAATTTAGTTCGATCATTATGCTGATCTAAAGAATGCAAGTTGGTATTTGGTAACAATCATAAATGCTGACGACTAGATCTAAATGACCCAAACTGGCCAACCATCAAAGAAAAATAATAAAATAAGTGGTTGAAAATTTATAGCTGGCATCCTGTGCAAGTCCTCAAGCCCAAAAACATAGTAGGTCCGAACATACAAGGTAAATTGGTAGTTAATGGAAGCCCATAATTTATGAATGTACTGCATGGAATTTGAAATCAGTGGAATAGAGAAAAATATAGACAACTTAAAAAGGAACGTGTAGTTAAATATCTCACTTATTGCTACGTGTGCAGCAGGTTCACGGGGATAGTTTTTTGCCTCTGTATATATACAACCCATAGCAATGCTGCATTAAATGCCATTAACATGTAAGCTAAAAATACCAAGAGATGAGCAAATAATATGAAGAAAATAGAATGTAACATCAGGCACTCAGCTACTTTCACAACCTCTGAAGCCCATTTTCAATGAGAAGTTCAAGGCAAGAACGGTAGCAATGGCTCAGAGCATTCTCTGCAGCAGTATGGTATTTGACAGCATATTTTGGACCAACAGTATGTATGACCTTTCTGAAAGAACATGGTAAATATCAAATTGAATTAGGAGGAAAATTAACAATAATGAGGATATAGGTATTCAATCTGAGATCCAAACATCAACTACATAATCACCTTGCTGGAAGGTCATAAGCATTAGTGACTTTTGCCATTCCTGTGCGGCAACCACCCTTCAGGAAATGAAAGTGTATCTAGTGAGTCAGGTTTTGACATTCTTATTTTCCAAAGAAGTGCTATAAAAAAAAATTTCTAACAATAGTAAAATCCATGTTCCATTTTATCTCCAAAGTATTTACAGTTATCTTTTTTTTACATTAAGCATCTGTTAATTTTTGGAAATTTTCAAGGGTAAAGCAATAAATAAAAGCCTAACTGAAGAATAAATAATTGCAGGCGTACAAGTGTTCCACATTCATCTAATAGACCAGGTCCTGCAGCAGCATGTAAACCAGGGCTGCTGTGCGCTTCATCCAAGTTCTGTATAATGTAATGTAAAATCAGAAGAAATTGCAGATATATAAAGTAGTTACCTATTTCATTGTAAACTTAACCAAAAAAATCTTTTTGATTTACAAATCATTGATTATCTATTACAAAACTTCATAACTTTCACCAAACAAGCTTTCATTTAACAGGTTTTAAAATCTCGTTTCTGTTCAAAAGAAAAAAAAAAAGAGAGAGAGAAAAAAGAAAAGAAAGAAATTGAATATGCCACAGAACCCCATCATATCTACAATTGCACTGTACTTTTTTTAAAACGGATACGAGCCTCTTTATTAAATGTATTAATAAAAAATACTAATGATCAAAGTACAAGAGAATTATACTAATGGCGAAAAGAGTGATCACAAACAAAAGTACAGATGACTTGAACAACAAAAACAACACAACACAAACAAAACCCTGAGCAAAACAGTAGAAGAATAAGAACAAAGCAAACTTAAAAAGCTTTCAACAAGAAGCCCAAAAACAGCTGACGATTGCAGACTAAAAACTTCAAAATGGATAGGAGGAAAACACCGAGAGCAAACAGCCATGCAGCTTGTTGTTGAAAAAATATGCCTCCTAAGTAGTCCTTAAATCTTGAGTGGGTGACTAGAACCAGAGAAGAACACTAGAAGGCCAAAATATAGAAGTATCCATCGAACCTCTCGTGATCCACTAAAACAGTCTTCGAAAATAAATGGCTGAAAAAACAAGATCAGGTCTAAAATCTGTACTCAAACCAAAATAACTCCACATTTCTTAACAATGGACTTCAAGTGATCTGGAATTTGGTAGTGCTGAGCTTGTGAAGGAAATAAAGAGGCATGTTTCTCAACAATTAAATCCTCCTCTGTCTAAAACAAGGTACTAAAAGATCAGATTCTAAAGGATACTTAATAGACTGGTCACCTTCTCCGCTGTCTTTGGCAAATGTTCAACTTCCTCGTTGCTCACACTAAAAGGAGAGTCGAAATCTTATACACTATTCTTTTTCAATGAAGAGATTGGAGTTAGGAGGAGAGAACCTCTCGAAAAATTTACCTTTGAATGAGGCATAGAGAAAACTGAGAATTTAAAAAAGGGATGAACAGAGCTCTGAGAATCTGACTTGTTAGATTGAGAAGGGGCTTGCAAAAGGGCACAATTTGCCTCCAAACAATCAGGGTTCTTATCCAAAATCAATTTTTCTTTTGTAGACTTTTTTTAAGGCCTCCTTTACCGCTTTCCTTCTAAGTTTCTAACAAAATGCTTTGGGAATGTCTTGAAGGAATGTGGGAGAACCTTGTCTTTTTATGTTTTTTAGACTTAGCCTTTTACCTATATTTGGTTGAAAAAGAGAGGGAAAAAGAAGAAAGAGCAGCGCAGGAAGAGTTGGTTGGAGCTTTTTCGGAAGGGATTTTGGTGGGCACAGAACCGGCAATGGGAATGAAAGCAAAAAACTGACAAAGTTGAGGGAAGTGACCTCCTAAGGGAGAAAGAAAGAGCGGAAAAAGTGTGGCCACACTTTGACTGACCTGCCTTTCCATCTGTACTGAAACTTATAATTCCAATTGGCAATAAAGAATGCTCAACCGTAATAATCTCTTTCCTCTCTAAAAGCTTCTCTTCGACTTCCCCTGCATTTTTCCTTTCACTTTTGAAGACCTTTTTTCTTTCTCTCTCCTCTTTAAAAAAGGCTCTTTAATGGCCCGTGACTCTTGGGCTTCCTTTTGAGGGCTTACAATGAATAAGGTTTTTCGCCCCAAGAGGATTTGCGAACCTTGGACTACTTTCAAAACTGAGTTTGATCATTTCCCCGCGATTCTTCCATCATCGGCAGGAAGAAAGCTATCAAGGAGTCTATATTTAGAATCCGGTGGGATCTGAATCTGGCTTTCTTTTTTAAGCATCAACGAACAAGATGTGAATGCATTTCTTGAAAATTTCCTGGGTTCCAAGGGGTAGCTTGGCAAGCCCCTTCTAAATTTGAACCGGAAGAATCTAAATCTTCATCAACCAAAACTTGCTTTAGACAAGCCAAGTCGATTGGGCTGGAGAAATCTTTTATAAATAAAGCACCTTGAACTTTGATCAGGGGTTCCAAACATTCAATATCTCCAAAGTTCAAACAAATGTTACCTTTTTTTCATCTGAAATTTCTATAGTAGATGGCATAAAGCGACATTTATTTTTCAGAACTTGAAATTTTGTTTCAGCAACATTAACAACGTTCAATGTTTATTTGCAATAGATACTAGTCTTCCGAAATAAGACGCAATAGCTTCAAAGGTTTGACGGCTCCAGTAGTCTAAAGGTAAGTTTTTAATCAAGATCCACCCGCCATAACCCTTCACTACTTTCAGACGACCATGTAACTGCTTGTTCCACCTTTCAAATTAACTTTTCCATTCTTATAGTACAAATGGGTTGAGATACTGTTGATTCCTAAACAATGAGCAAAGCATCTTTACATTCTTTAGAGCCGAGGATGACAACTGTAGAAACAATTTAAGTTATTCAAATACACATCAATCACATACTCAAATGATCAATTTCCTCAGTACGATGAACATAGAAACCAATTAGCATAACATGGCTAGTCAATCAGATTCTTGTCCACTTTCATCACTTGCTCTCGACTCATCTGCTCATTCTCATTTTGTCTGTGTACTTGATTGATCACCATGTGGAACCATTTCAAAAGAGAGTTATAGATTTTGGTTTGTAATTCTATCCACATTTATTTGTTGAGTGGGTTACCATCAATCATCATACTCTAATTTTGTGCATCCAGATTACATTCATAATCATCACTATATGGTCGCATGTGACATGACCTATCCATCAACTAGTTGCACAACTTGGCTCCAAGTTGATGTCAATCTGGAGTTTGGCCTTGCAGATAAAGGATTCAATCAAGAATCCAGTTGTTGCTTTGACTAATGATGATGACATTGTGGAGTTACTTGAATATTTGAAATTTCTATACTCTTTGTAAAAAGTTAAAACTCCTTCAGAGTGGAACAGTAAGATTTAATATTATGCTTTGTTCCTATAAAGCCTCTAAGGCTATGTTTTTCTCATAACCAGAAATATTTGCCTGCACTTCTTTTCATCTTCCTCAATAACCATTCCTATTCATCCATCAATATTCCAATTACACTCTAGCTCTAGTACACAAAAATTTCCAAGTATATGTCTTGTAACAAAAGATCCTTCATCATTAGATCCAGAAGCAAGTGATGATCTTCCCTAGCTCATAATAAAGGTAAATAACTATGTATTTATCCTGCATAACCACCATGGGCTGGCTTGGTGGTCAGTAAGGGTTAGGTAAACAATAAAGGCCCTAGAAACCTACCTAAGATTTAATATGTATAACTTACTTTGGCAACCAAATGTAGCAAAGTCACATGGTTATTCCATAAGAATTCTTGAGATACACACGAGGTAGCTCAAACACTCATGGATATATCCTACTTTCTCTTTTATCTCATACAACCATTTGTCATTTCCAGCATGCTCTTTTATTCTATCTTTTCTACAACTACTCATGAAGTAAATTGACTTGGTTGGTGCGAGCAATGTTCAAGACAATATTTTCTTAGGTGATGATTTTTTTTTAAAAGAATACGAGTCTCACTATTATTAATATAAATAAAGAGACAAAGCTCAATGTACATGAGGATTATACAAAGAGCAATAGGGGAGAGGGCGGATCAACAGGCGCATCCGGGCATCTCAACTAGGTTGACACCCCTTAGCGCCCTCATCACATCCAAAAAGTGAAAATACAAGATCAAACAAAAAGCCACAAAAACAAAGCCAAAACAAAATGATAAAAAGAATCAGTCCAAAGCAAAATCATAATCAAAGGCAGCAGGCTGAGAACAAAGAAGAATAAGCCTTGATTGATTGAGCAGAAAACTGTTTGAAGCAGAGGGCTGATCCGGAAGTCCTGATCATCAAGGACTTCAAAGTGGGGATGCTGTAAAGGCTGGCCAATATAACACAATATCCTACGTCCAAGATCTTCTTTTCCATTACATTATCTAAAAATTCCAATCCACTCTGTTAAAGGCCTTTTCAAGGTCTAATTTAATGATCCATCTTTTTTTTTTCGGATTCTATAGTCCTCCACAGTTTCATTTGCTATTAAAATAGGATCCAAGATTTGGCGCTCTTCTAGAAAGCCACATTGTAATGGAGCAGTAATACTTGGCATTACTTTCTTTAATCTTTCTGCGAGAACCTTTGCAAACAACTTATAAATTAATGTTGAAACTGATCCAGTAGAGAACGTGAAACTGACCTTCCTTCTCTTGACCATGTGAATTTACCGTTGGAAAACAGAATTTCTAGCAGCTGTGCCACTCTAGTGAGTTTATTAATTTTTCTCATTCCCTTTGTTAATCTTCCTACTGGAAATCTCTCTTGAACTTTTCGAGTGATGTTGAAATCAGCTCCCAAACACCAGGCTCCTGTACAGAGGTCTGAAAGAAGAGACAACTCCGGCCAAATTTGGTTTCTATCTCAATAAAGTGTGGGACCATAGAAGTTTGAAATCTAACATATTTTTCTATTGATTGTGCTGCATTTTACTGAAAGAGAATAGTCTCATTTCAGAACTTCAATAATCGACAACTTAGATTCATCCCACATAATCATCAAAACTCTTAATCTGCCACTAGCTTCAAACAAAGACCCAGCCAATTCCTTTTGAACTCCATGTGCCTTTATAATACAACTGACAATCTCTTCTCTTTTGGTCTTCTGAATCAATCCTCTATCTGGATTAGCTTTCTTCAAAAGATTTTTAATAGCCAATTATTTCGAATGGCCCATGAATCCTCTAGTGTTCCATGATATAATCTCCATCTTTGCTACATCTGCCAATATGATGATCAGGTCTTTTTTGTTGACTCTTAGGTGATGATGGTATCACAGCATTTGGAATTTGGTAACTCTTGCAGCACTTGAAAGTCAACACTAATGGAGGATATCTAGCTTTCTTCTTCTATCTCCTTTACAATAGACCTATGTCCTTTCCACTTCCTCACACACAACTTCCAATCCACGGCTAAGTTAAAATGTTGCCTGAGCTCAGGCATTTAGCTTTTGGCTCCTTGGTATTCACATCATGAATATCTTGTCAAGAAACTCTTTGGGGTAAGAGGACCACCACCTAGTTACATATTGCTAATGAACACAATTGCACACAGGCAATGTGATCCCTTGAAGTTAGTTAGCCATATTTCACAGCATGTAAACGAGGCACTGGTTTCCTAGTCAATTAGGCATGCCAAAAGTTAATAATAAACGAAATTCCAATTTCAACTAATTTCCCCATTAATATATCCTATTTCAAATGAAATGACATTAAATCTGAACGAGATAAAAAGAAATTGTTGTGTGATAATTAGTACGCCCTGATGTAGCCCAAAACCAAGGAATTGAAATGCTTATTCGCAATTGACTTCCCACCTTACATTACATCTAGTTCTTTCTTCTTTTTTTCTTCTTCTAAATGTACAAAGTTCTGGTTTTTCCTTCTGAATTCTTTTGGAGCTATTATTATAAAGTTCACGGAACTTTTGGCATCGGTTTACTTTTGTCTTGGTGTATGAGTGACGGTTTTCTATTTAAGAAGGAAAAGAAGAGGATAGAAAGAAGATTAACTCTCACCTCGTTCGTAGAATTCACGACAGCATCTACCTCGAGATTCCATGGATTCCCCCTCCAGAGATATATTTTAGAATTAATTTCATGATCTACGGGAAATCTCGAAACGACTCCATTGGTCCCACCTTCGGCGTCAGATGGAGACGTGAGAGGATCAGGAAAGTAAGAATTAGAGAAGGAAGGATCTTCGTTAACGAACTCCAATGAAGACCTATGTTCTGCATCACTCCAACGTGGAATTTGATCCAAATTTACAACATAATCCAGGCTATCTGTTGTGGTAGTTGTGGCCGCAGATGTAGCCACTGTCCTGTACATTTTAACAACAACGCAACCAAACCCTTCGAAAGCTCAAAAATCGAAAGCTCTGCAAAGACCCACATTCATCAAAGAAATCCCTGAAACAAACGAAGTTCCATAGACAATCAGGAACAAAAGAAACAATCCACAGAAAATCTGATAATAAAGTATAAGAAAACCTGTTGCAATTTCAAATAATTCCATAGAAACGAAAACGAACTCGATTTCATTTTTCAACCCTAACCTGACATTTAACGAAGAAGAAAAAGGAAATTGAATGGAAGAAATTCACAAAAAGAAAAAATGATGATGAGAGAAAGATTAACAACCTGCAAATGCAAATTCCTATGGAGATTTCAGAAAGTGTTCTTCCTTTCTCTTTTTTTTTTTCTTTTTCTTTTTCTTTTTCTTTTTTTCTGGGGGACTTTTGTTGTTCTTCAGATAAAAAATGCAAAAGAAATGTCCAGCTAATTTTGATAAAATGATGAGCTAGCGAATATAATACGAATTCGGAGATAATTCCGACTTTAATTGTCCAAAAATGTTTTTTTTTCTTTAATGGTTTCTTTTTGTCTTTTTCCATCCCATGTTGTTCGTTGCATTTCACTCTCCCATTGTTTTCTACCATTTTTAAAACCAACATTAAATTAAAAATAGAGGTTTTCTAGAAAAATAACAAAAACGACACCGTTTAGGTTTGAGGGACACTCTTAAAAAACTCATGTTTTTGTTTTTCTCACGCAATCTCAGTCGAGATCGAGATTTCATGTTTTGTTTTTAAAATTCAAAATAAAAATATGTTCAAATTACCAAAATACTCTTATTTTCACGAACATTTGATATTCACTTTCATCAAACAAGCTTCTCATTTCGGCCGAGTTTAAACGTTTTGCTCTTAAGATTGACTAATTTTTGTGTGGCATACCTTATGAAGTTTTGAATCTCGACTCGTGTAAATGAAGAATCTCGATCAAGATTGATGAAATTGTCCAGAGATTTGTTGAATGAGTCGAGGTTTGTTACATTTCATTTGCATTATGTGAGGTTCTCAGTGTCGATTTTGGTCGAGATTAACCCGAAATACATCACAACATGCATGTAAAACCATAATCTCATGGCATCCCGGAGTAATGTGGCCCGAAATTCCATTGTTAATTCATGTGATTCTAGGGCGAGATTGTCCCAAGCTTTAGGACATATTATCGATTTTGTGTTTGTTATGTGTGTTTTATGTTTGACAGATGCCTCTTGTCACCAAAATTCGCAGTGCAGTCTTCTTTGCAAACTTAATATGTTATTCATACTTAGCGAAGACTGTCTTAAACATTAAAACAAGTTAACACCTAGGAAAATGTATATGTTTAGGAAAATCATGTTTGGACATTAAGTTGGTTTTCAATGGACCCTTGTGCCATCACATATTACTGAGAGAGGTTGAGGTTGAACGGGAGAACATTATTAGCTTTAAATTACTAGGTTAGAGCTCATGATCTATAGGTCTATTAGGTTTCTTTGCTAGCTCATATGGAATAAACTTAGAATAATATGATGGAATGATTTGAATTTTTTGAGTTAGGTAGGGAGAGAAACCGACAAATATGTATGATATAATCGTTGATTATCAGTTAGAGATAAAAATTTATGTTGATGTGATTTAAATACAAAAAATAATATGAATGTTGATTCACACTCGAAAGCTCGAAAATGATGAAAATGGTCAAAGTTCTAGAATGTCAAAGGATTGATTTTGACTTTGAAAAGTCAAACTTTGATCGACAATATATTCAAATGTGTTTTGAATTTCAAGAAAATGAATGTGGATTCGTACTTGGAAGATCAACATTAGTCAAGACGGACAAAATGATAAAAAAATCTAAAAGTTGATTTTTAACTAGAATGGTGAAATGACTATTTTAATCTTTGACTAAAGTTTATGGAAAAATCCAACATTTAGTTGGATAATCGCACTAGCTCTTAGTGGGCTATGTAGAGGTTCATGGTGATGATACAAAGCCCACTAAGAGATAGTGCATTGTTGCATAATTCCACTTAACTCATAGTGGGCTAAGTGGAAGCTTATGGTGACGACACTAAACCCACTATGAGTTAATGAAATGTAAGGTGTTGGGTTTCGATGAATTTAGACATGCAACACAATAATTGCATGTAATTTGTCTATTCGACGAATTTAGACATGCAACGCAATAGTTGCATATAATTTGTCTATTTAAAGGGTTGTTTTTCAAATGTTAAAAAAACTTTTGGCCCATTTTTATTACTTTAAAAAACATTCACGAAAGTATTGTTTTCCAAAATCTCTACACATTCCTCCAAATGTTCATCTCTCTTTCTTTCAAATCCTTTGCCGTCAGATCCAAACTCGGTTTTAAGTCCAGAGAATAGCGGGTTAACACTAGTAGTGGTCTGAGTTCGTGTTCGGGTGAAAAATCGAGTAATTACGGGGCTACGAAGGTGAGTTCCCTCAAAACACTATTTCATGTTAATTTATTGCAATTAGAGTAAAATTTGGTATGTATTCCGCTGCGCATGTCTATTTTTCTATCAAACATAAGATGAAGGAGAAGAAGAACGTGCCGTGAATCGTCAAAAGATCGTCAAAGAAAGAAATCGAAAGATTTGATGTAATTAAAGAATCCGCTTGATGGAAGAAAATGTTGAAGCCAAATAAAATATAAGAAAATAGCCCCGCAAAGCTCAAATCCTAAGGATATTTTAGGGGTTCTTTTCTAAAAAAAACAAGGAGTTGATTACGTTGAATTTTTCATTTTTTTTATAAAGAATAAATAATTTTCATGTTCTACTATTTATGAGAATTTAAAGAAAAAAGAGAGAGAAAGAAAGAAAGATATGTGGGAAATGAGGGAAATGAGGGAATAAGACTAAAAGACAAAACAAACAATTAAAAGAGAGAAGAAAAAGAAGACATTAAAGTGAGTATACATGAGATATAAAATAATGAACAAAAAAGATGGCAAGTAGCTTTATCTCTCCAATTTTTGTTAAAAAATTAAAAACAAACAAGAGTGCTTCTCTTCCAAAAGAAAATCCCTTTACCTAATCTTTTTTTTTTCTATCCTTTTCTTCTAACTCTTTTCTTCAAACCTACATTATTTTCTCTTTAGCCCTCAATCCTCAATCCTCAATCCTCAATCTTAAGTAAAAAGTGAGAATTGGCCTAGAATGTGAAATATATCAAATCATTTTGTGCTTGTATATTAAATTTGGACTCTATTAGTTATTTAAAAAAATTAATTCTAATTGAATTCCAATCTATTGTTGTAAATTAAAAGGGAATTTAAAACGTTTTTTATAAAAAAAAAATCATTTTACAATATTGTTCCTTTATTCGTTTAGGAGGATATAAATATAATTAAAGATAAAATGCACTTTTGGTCCTTGCGGTTTGAAGTTGATGTCTATTTGGTCTCTGAAGTTTTAAAAAGAACACTTTAGTCCTCGAGGTTTGAAAAATAATTTTAAATAGATGGTCCCTGAAGTTTCAAAAAGAGCACTTTACTCCTCAAGATTTGAGAAATAGTTCTAAATGGTCCCTAAAGTCACATTGATTATTAGTGACTAACCATAAAATGATGTAGTAATTAAATATAATTAATCAGCAAACTGATTTGACAAAAATTATTATAATATTAACTTTTTTTTATGATGTGGCATCCCTCTCCTCACTTTCTTCTCAACCTCCCATTACTGTGCTCCAAGTTTTTTTATTGTCACTCTTGTTGCAAATGCTACTTTATATTATGGAATTTCAAGACAAATAGAAGCATTTAAGTTTGGATTTAATCAGGTTAGCTTCGCTTCGCCCGTCTTACAAAAGATTATACTTCTAATTTTTACTTAGTTGTTCTAGTTAGCACTTGCAGAATGAAAATGATCCTTTAATCCCATTATCTTTATGATGCATAGCTAAAAGTTTATGGAATTCAGTTCATGCTTTGATATAGCTTATTTATTTCATCAATGTCTTACTTGAAATATTATCAAGTGCTACGATTTCTAGACATGATATTCTTTATAGCACAATATAAGGAATGGATGAACTGCAATGTTAAAATGCAAGAAACCTTTTGAATCAAATTTCATGAGTGTTTTTGTCCTTAAAAGAGAGACGTTCACCAATTTATTGGTTTAAAGAAAAAAAATTATAATTACCGTAGAAAATCCACTTCTCTTCCCCTTTGAATATTTACCGGTAATTGATAATTGAGTACTTCTTTTCTTATTGTCAAACCTCAGGCTTTCCCAATAGAACATCTTCAAATATTTACTGCAGAATAGTTAGTGTGAGGCCCTAATCCCAAAAGGGAGTCCTGTTGAAGAAGAGCTCCACCAAGAAAGATAAGTTTGATTAAGTATAGAAGAAATGAGTTTCAGGAGGAGGAATGCGAATGGAGAAAGGATGATGCGAGCAGAAGCATGTAAGCCCAAGTGCTATCACTTTAAAGAAAGCGACGTGATGAGACTTAGTTGGCGAGGAAGAAGCACACGACAAAACCTGAAGGTTAGGCGAGAGGTGTAGTGATGCGAGGAGAAATGCCTACCTAAGTGTGGTCGCGATAATTTAGACGTACTGTTGAAAAGATAGACGGCGAATAGGTGATTGGACAATTCACTAAGGTGAAGTTAGTGATCTGTGACTTCCTATGAAGCAGGTCAAATGATGAGACATTTGACTTTTTAAAGAGATAAGGTTGGAGTCTCGAGGAGAGTGTCTATTTATTGACGTTGGACTTACGTGTCGAGTTTAGCTTGACTACAAAGTGCGACGAAATGGGAAGGTGACACGTGTAAAACGTAGAAATGACCCATGGATGTGAAAGATCTTTATAAATAGAACCAAAGGTCGAAAGAGAAAGGACAAAAAGTGCTACCCTTCTAATAATCTGTCAAGGAGAGAGTTATGAGGGTCGAACGACAAAAAGGGAAAACTGAAAGCAAAAAGGAAAGATTGAAGTCATAAGTGTCTCTAAGTGATCCTTCTAAATGAATGTTTGTGTGTGGTTAATTAGTATAAATAAATGATTGTTTTGAAATGATCTTTTCAAATAAATGACTATTGCAAATGATTCTCACTCATAACTCTGTGATTTAATAAATGGTTTTCATATGAAAAAAATGAATATCTCTGTACACGATTTTATGAGCATGTCGAAATGTTATGTTATGTTATGTTCCTTACATTTGTAAGAAGTATCTTATGAGTAATGATGTGACTATATCCTTTGTAATCTTGAGATATGAGGGGCTTTGTGTCGTACCATTCTATGTTCACTACAAAAAAATATGTATTTTCCCATACACAACAAGGACGTCAAGATAAGTGACGTCGGGAGAAAAGATCCTCTCGACTTTGTAGAAGCTCCATCCAGAAAGGTTGGCAATTCCGACGCGACATAAGGCAATGTTGATATAAGGTAATTTAATTAAAAAATTACAAACTTCTTCCAACTCCGTTATGAATGACATCGTGAGAAAAGTTTATAATTTTTTTAATATATTTAACTTCTCCCGACACCATTATGCATGGTGTCAGGAGAAGTTTATAATTTTTTAATATATTTAACATATTCGTGACGTGTTTAGTCATGCATTAGGCGTTCCACTTCAAATACCATTTTTTAGATCTGTAAAACACATATGTGTTAACCGAAAATGAGGAAAAGGGAAACCAAAAACGAGGGAGATGAATGAAGGGTTTAAAGGCCAAAAGAGGAAGAAGAAGGTCCACCGTCTCTCGCAATTGGTTGGGAATTCAATTTGGACTTACTAAATTTGTGTGTGTATAACGCAAGTGAAACACTTCATTAAGTTAGGTCATTGCGCATAATACAATCATCATGACTTTCGGTATTGCTTGCTTTAACTCTTGTGCGTTGAGTCATGATCATTGCATTTGCATTGCTCCCATGTACTTTTTCATTGCATAGTTTCTAAGTCCTCGCTGTGTACAAGTTTTTCTACTACTCGCCCAAGTGCAAGGGAACAATAGGTTCAGCTGGGTGATCTAGGGTCGAACGCAGGGAATTGTAATAAATGTTAGTTCTAGATTCCACTTGTCGTTTAGGTTTATAATAATTAACTTGAAAGAATGTATTCTAACTGCAATTACTTATTTACAACTTGAGGCTCAAGCATCGCACGTAAATTAAGATAAGAGTGAACGAGTTGAACTAACTTGTATGCAGATAATGGGTGAAGGAATACATACTATTAGATGCTTAAGTGTTGCAATGACCTTAACGCGCTATAATTGCATAATTAGTACATGATGAAGATGACCTTCTCTCGAAGTGTTTAAATGCCACACTTGTTCACCTTTTGGGATACAAATGACTATGGTTACTTAGGCAAGTTATACCTAGAGAACATGACTCATAATACTCATAGGACTTCTCGTTTAAGGACGACAACCTCTTGGTGCCTATTATCCGCACTTGCTCACTTTTAGAGATACAAATGTTGGAAGCTACCTCAAAGAGAAATTTGTCACAAAACTCCTTAATGTAAATCATTATTACAAAAAAACATAAATAAGAACTAAAAATCATTTAAATACTTTAATAGAAAACACTCACAACTTAGCTTTAACCCAAATTGCTTATACTTTCTTCTTCTTCTCTTCTTCTCGCGTAGCAATGCAGCATCACTTCAAAACTTCAACTTTTCTCTCTTCAAATTTTCATAATAACAAAATGACTACTAATCCGACCTCAACCTTCTATTTATACTACTTCTTAAACAACTTAGTCACCTTCAAACTCTTGTTTGCTTGTCAGCTCTCCTTCTTAGCGGTGCATATGTAAACTTAATGTTTATCCTAAACATGTTTAACTTAAACACTACACATGACCTATTAACACAAGAAATTTCTCTGAATTTTCCTTGTTTCTTCTCGGCCAACCTTCCTTATCGCCTAATTCTTATTGCATAGTTACACTTACACTACAATAATTTATCTCACGAACAACCTTAGATACCAATTCTTATCGCCTAACCTTCTTCGAGTCACCTTCTCGCATAACCTTTCTGCAGAGACCACCCAAAATGCCTAAATTAGGACACTTAGCCAAAAAATTTACTTAATAACTCTTTAATTTAGGTATGGGCCTTGCATTAAGTTTTTTTCCCTCCCCATGTTGTTAGACGTTGAAGCCAAGTTAGAGATGGAAGTTAGGAGTGGAAGCCAAAGTAAGTGAGAGGATAGAGGATGGTTGTGTAGGCTTGTGCGGTGTACAAGCCGTGTCATCTTATCTCGCATTTACGAAGCTGATTGGAAAGCGCATAGCTCTTTAATGCGGAGGGCTCCAACTCAGATCGAAGAAAGGTCATGGAATGTGTGCCACAATTGTGGGGTCAAAGATGATGAGTGTGAAGGATCTAAGTCAGGGAAAGGAAGCTCTAAAGAATGTCCTTGGGTTAGGTTGTTCGCGACTCATGGAGGAGGATGAAATCAGAGTCCTTATTCTCTTGAAAACTTCTCCACAAAGAGCAGCGTTAAACGGTGGAAGAGGAAAGGTGGACCAGAAGTCAACTTTAGTTTTATGTTCTGCGAGAAAAATGAATGTAATTTATACACAAGAACCTTATAAAGATGTTAAATTAATAGAGAGAAGTAGTTATGTATTCTGCTATTTTATTATTATCTCTTGAGATTGTTGCCTAGGAGTTAAAGTTGAGTTGCGTTACACTGTACTAGGCGACGAAGTAAGGTTCAAAAGTTGTTAATTTTTGTTGAATCAAGAAAGTGTAATTTTAGACAAAGGTTTCGTGAAAAGACAAGTTAAGTAAGATGTTTCGCTTACTAGGCGTTCAAGGCGTCATCTTGCGGAGAGGTACGCGATGAGTGTCTAGGCGGCACGCCCCCATCTAGTCGCAAGGAGTGATATTTGGGGTGGGTTGTGACAATTAGAGCGTTTAATATGCAGAGAACATGACTTTTGGGCTATACGTGTATCAACTAATTATCTCATTTACTTGAAATTATTAACCATTAGCTTAGTTCTTTTTATCTTTTGATGTAGTTGAGTTGTCTCTCTGACAATATGAAGTTTGACCATGGATATACATCCATTAGCCCCTCCATTATTCATGTTAGTTTCTAAAATGAATCATACATATTACTTTGTTCAAAAGTATTCCTAGTTGCAAGATTTTAACCCTTTTTTTAACTTCAGCTTTTTGAAATTATTTAAGAGTTCAACAACAAATAATAGCGAACATTTCTACCATTCGTTATCAAGGTGTCGAGGCTTCCTTCTAGTGGCTTTGTATCTCTCAATCCAAAGTTGACCATGTATGGTGATGAAAAAGAAAATAACGTGTATGATCTAAATAAAATGTATGGTGATAGTTAAATTCATCTTTGTTCTTCATTAGCAACAACAGGGAGAATAAAAAGAATTTGCAGCAAAATGATGGAAGGTTGAAGAAGAGGGTGAGGAGGGGATGCTCCAACATAAAAAAAAAGAAGTTAATATTATAATCACTTTTGCCAAATCAGTTTGCTGATTAATTATATTTTACCACCAAATCATTTTGTCGTTAGTCAACTAATGGTCAATGTGATTTGAAAGACCATTTAGAACTATTTCTCAAACCTAAGGATTAAAGTGTTTGTTTTGAAACTTTAGTAACCAAATAGACAACAACTTCAAACCTCAAAGACCAAAAGTGTATTTGCTCTATAATTAATTGAAATTCCTAATGGTCATATGAAAACTTCTCATAACACAGTAATTAGAGTAGTTTGTTTCACAAAT
Organism: Cucumis hystrix; assembly: GCA_025688845.1. NCBI lineage: Eukaryota > Viridiplantae > Streptophyta > Magnoliopsida > Cucurbitales > Cucurbitaceae > Cucumis > Cucumis hystrix. The sequence continues at coordinate 8,913,042 of CM046891.1, read as the reverse complement.
TTTCTATCATGGATGAACATTTCGATTCTTGCATTTGTTTTATGCTATGCTATATAAATTGAAATTATAATAAATTAATAAATAAATTTAAAAAATACTCGTAAGGGCATTATTTGAAGATTATATAACCGTAATTTAACATTCACAAATCCTGTAAAAGAAACCCAATTCTGATTTTGATATTCTTGTAAAAAACAAAGTCCACTATAGTCAAATTAAGTCATAACTAAAGTTTCACGAACTAATTCAAACAATTTTGATCAACTTGCATGATTTTCATAAATTTCCATGATATTTCCATTTTCAAAGCATTTTTTTTTTTTTGTAAAATCTAGAGCTTAATATTTCTACGGAGGTCAACATTTCAAACCTACATTACAATTTTTTTACTATACTTTTTTTTATCTTCCCTAACTAACACTTCCAAATTTGAAAAACAACATCACATTTATAATAGTTATAAAAAATGCCTAGAAAACCTTATAATTATTAATTAATTAAAATCACTATTCCCTATTTATAAACAATAGTTCATAACTCAACTAATGTAACCCAGAAGTTTATAGAAAGGCATTAGGTTGAAGGCTTAGTTTAAGTGTTGAAAAGTAAGCCTTTAATGAACACAATGATGAAAGGATTTATCACTGAGTAGATAGTAGAGACCTCATTTTGCTTCGATTTCTTCACACTCTGCTAATCCTTCCTTGTGATGAATGTGAAAAAACAATATTCAAATTGGTTGCTCGGAATCCCCAACACAAATTCATTCATAGTTCAGTTCAATCATCCACTCCAGCCTTTTGCTTCAACATTGAGATGAATTTGTCCCTCTCCTCCGGCGACATTCCCTCTGCCGAGCAATCTCCAACTCCCCATTCGGCACCACGGATGCAATATTTCTCAACAATTTTCTGACGGTTCCTGAAGTTTTGCCCATCAACAGAGAAACAATGATTTCATTCGTTAACCAAATTTCGGATGAAATTTGAAAAAAAGAAAGAAAGAAAAACCTAGCAAATTCTTGTTTTACTTTTCCTTGTTCAGCTTCGATCGCTCTAGAAGTTCTTTCAGCAGTGGAGATGATTTGAATCTGGCATCAAATTCCGCGTATTTCTTCTGATTTTCTTCTGCAAATCAGTTTCAGAAGTTAGGTTTTTTATTGAAGGGTTGAACCGTTTTTCCTCCTCTTTATAAGAATTTGAAAGTAATCGAACCATTGAAGCGATTGAGAAAGTCGATTTGAGGCAATTCCGGACCAGGAACCGATTCGATTCCAGAGAATCCCGATAGAAATCCGGCATTCGCTGCAGATAATCGGCTAATTAAACAACTTCAGATTCCAAATAACAGGAATCGATTATTGAATTTACGGAATATACAGGATGACAAAAAAGGTAAAATCGATTCCGTACAGAATTGTGGATAAAATAATACACAATTAATTTCGCAAACAAACATGGAAAGAAATGGTGATTTTAATAGAATAAAGCAATGTTAAAACCTGGTGTGGGCCACATGAGAAGGGAAATGGAGGCGGCAAATGCGATGGATTTGCGAAGAAGTGGAGAGTAAGTGGAAGAAGACGAGAAAGACGGAGCAGTTAGAGAAGTTGGAGATTTGTGGACGAGGGAAGTGAATCGAACATTGTTGTGAAGATTGGAAGAAATTTCAGAGGAGTGAAAGGTAGAGGATGGAATTCGAGCAAATGGTTGGGGAAGAAGGGGAAGGGATGAGGAAGCCATTGACGCTCTCTTCTTCTTCCCTCCACTAAATGCCCGACTTCAAAATTAATAAATAAATAAAAGAAAAGAAAATAAATATTTGGTTTTGATAATGGTAGAGTTCTCATGTTTACGAATCATATAATCTTGGGTTGGCATTACTACAAAGGGAATTTGCATTAGCAAAAATCTTCTAATAAAGTCGAAGTCCTATGATCACTTTTTAGTATATTTTAAATATGGCAAAAATTATTGAAATATTGGATAAATAAAAAATGGGGCAAACTAAAATATGTAAGTGCTATAACAATTGGAAGATAATCAAAGTAATTAGATGACCGTAGGGAGCTAATCAAATCAAATGATTATTTCAGAGTACTAATTAAAATCGAAAAAATTAAAAAAGTAGAAGGTGAAAGTTAGAAGGTAATCTCATAAAGTTAACTAAAATTGGAAAAAAAAAGTAGAATGTAGTTCGATAATGACTATCTCAATATTTTGTTGTTGTGGTTAAACTTCCTATGGTCATTTTCCATAGTGTTAATGAGATGATCAACAATGTTCTGTAGATTAAAAAAAAAAATCTTACCAATTGATAAAAAAATTATAGGTAATTATATGACAATATGATGGTAATAAGAAACTACCTAATAATTGAGAAAAGTTAGAAAGTAATGAGATGATTATCGGATTCTACTTAGTACTAAAAAAAATGTAAGGTCATTAAATAGCAATCAATATCATTTGCAATTAAATAACAATGAATATTAAAATTAAATAACAATGAGATAGGTAAATAGATATCATTAGCAATCATATAAAAAGGAGCATAAAATAACAATCAAATAGTAATTGAACAACAATAAAATAACAATTGATACAATTGATAATTAGTGGTAATCAGATGACAATGACAATCTGATAACAATCAAACGATAATCAAATGTAGTTTCACATTTTTAGCTATGAGAGCATTTTGGTCATTCGATAGTTTCAATTAGGTTAGACTTATTAATTTGTCATTCCTGTAAATGTAAAAATGTTGGGTCATGGGCTCAATTTTCTCAGCTCCCAATTCCTTTCAAAAGAACATTTTATCCCCTACTTCAAACTCAAGGTCATTATGCCTAACATCGAAGTAACTTTTATTTCTACTCTGTGTTGTCTACATTCATGATCTAATTTTTTGTATTGCTTTATTATTAGACTGAACCAACACATGGCTTGTAACGATCCAACTTTTCAAACTAAGATAAGGTCATAACTTTAAAATAAATTACAAATTTTCATTTTCTTGAAAAGAGTAAAACTAATTTTTTATTAAATAATTTCAAAACAACTATTAAAGAATCATAACTTGGCAAAACATTAAAAAAAAAAAAAAACTATAAAAATATATTCTAATTCAGGCTCTATCTAATTTCAAAAAATAAAATAATCAACGAGTTCAAATAAAATATTTAACAGTCAAATCATGAAAACACATACAGAAAAGCAGAAGCAAAAACTGTGGAGTCCTTATATGGCATATCATGAGCCCTTCATGCCATTCACCAACTTTTCATTTTCTCTACCTTTGCCTAAAACGTTAAACATAGAGTAAGTATAAAAATATACCCAACAAGAGATTCACTACTAGTCTCACTAGGTGAATTGTTAACTTCCCATTAGGAGGTAAGTCTTGTGATCTTGAAGGAACACATATGACCTAGTGATCTTGTAGGTACACTCATTAGTCTGGTGATCTCGTAGGAGCATACATCATATCGAACAATCTAATGATCTCGTTGGACCACACATGAATCATGACAGACTGGTGATTCTGTTGAATGCACACAATTATAACAGTGAAAGGTAGTGATTTTGTGGGATAGTATCGTACATGTAAGTATACATCCTAATAGCCAAAACTAACATACACCAACAGTCCAAGAAGCATGTAACAGTCAAAATAAACATGACATAAAACATCAATCATAACCGTCCATAAACATATAATCCAAACATGCATAAACGTCACATAAGATCAACCAACAATTACTACCATTTATTTATGCATTTTAGCTACTGTTAATGCATAATCAATCAACACATGTAGACTCTTAAATTTTCATTCAAAGATCCAGTAGTCTCAGAAAAATTACTTCTCTTTAAAATTAATTTCCTTTTCCAATTTTTGTCCCCACATCCAAAAATTTCATTCTCAGAGAATAAGGAGGTCTCCAAGCAGTGGTGCCTCAATTTGGAGTTTTAGATACAAAGTCGTCAACGAGAGTAAGTACCTTTCCTATTTTCTGTATTTTTTTTAAAGGCATGCTTAGCTATAGAAAATTAGTTTCTAATTCTTTTGCGAATGTAATGGTATTTTAAAGTTTTAATTAATTTGAGTTAATTGTTTTGTTAATTTATTTGTTACGTAGGGCTCTTGTCCCTTCAATTGTATCTTCAACGATTATTGATTCATTGCTAAAATCATTGAATAGATCATCTTGACGATCATTCAATCTAATATAATTGTGAGTTGTGCAACATGCTATCGATATATATATTTTTGTGTCTTGATCGCGTATGTAGACATTTGCTTAAGAATAGAAAATCGAGCCTTCAGCACACCAAAACAACGTTCAATGGCATTTCACAGTGAAGAATATCGATAGTTAAAACACTTCTTCTTTGTCTTGAGGGCAATGTCTCCTTTCTCTAAAATCTCGTAAATGATATCTTTGATCGCGAAATGGTGCTAAAAATATCGATGTATTTGAATACTCTAATCGACAAGATAATATTGATCCGCATATAATAAAAAAAATTATAATAAAGTCGAATATTTAATATAAGTTCTAAAAATTCATAATTATTTACCTCTCTTAGACATAGGAAATTTATTCTCAGGATTCTTGATACATTCTAGAAGTATGTGAAAATCATTGACTGATCCTTTACACATGACATGTGAATTGAACAAACACACTATATTCCATGTTGTGTTAGTTTTTGTTTTCACGAAATATTTTTTTTTGGGGAATACTTGCTGCAATGTGAGTGTCATCAACAACACGAATACAATCCTAAAAGATAAACATAAACACAAATATATTTCAAAATATTATATTTCTAAAAAATAAATCAAAACATCAACGCATTACCTTAAAGAAAGGGTAATATTTTGAATTTGAATACGATCTTTATTGATACAATGTCCATGTTGGGTGGGCTAATAATTTCTACTCCAAGCTTGCAAACCTTCCTCAAAACAAGGTTAAAAGTTAGAGAAATAGTATGACCTAAATGTTGAAATCTTTTTGCTTCTATATGATTGTTTTCATTATGTGGTATCATTAATAAGAATATAACAACTTTTTCTTGAACTGTGAGATATTTAGATGCTTTAAAATTTGTCTTGGATTTTAAATCTTCACAAAAGCTTATGAATGTAACTCTTTTCATCCTAAAACAATCAAAACATCTACTATTGTTTTCATTTGACGCAACTCGATCACATAATCATGTGTCCTCTCAGTACAGAGGTTCTACATAGTTGTTTAGAAGATTGTCACTTGTGCAAGTTGACTTAGAATAAAGTGAAAAGGATGCACATACAATTGTCATCGTCGTTAGAATCAAAATCCTCAAAATGAATGTCTTGAATCAAGTTCATCTCAATTCACTAGTATATCTCTAAATCAAACATAAAAAATGAAATTTTGAAACAAAGTACAAATCCATCTCATAAATAAAAAATAAACATAATATAACCATGTGAAACAAAAATCAAATCCATCTCTAAATTCCGAGAGAAATCACATTCAAAGTAGCCATGTTAAAAATAACACAAAACTACAAAGTCAAACATACAAAACATCCTTAAGTCTAATATGAAGAAGTAAATGGAATAGACCTAAAATATCCGTAAGTGACATCTAAAGACTATTTATGAAATATGTCTTCCTTGAATCGGGCATGAGCAAAAATATTTTTCTCCAAGCAACATCTCAATGCAAAAGTTTAAGTACTTTGGTATAAGCCCCACCATCAACATCCTCCATTATATTTAAAATTTTGAAACATTCCATGAACTCTTCATCGAGATCATCTTTTTTGCTTAGTGTTTGACCCTCACTAACTTGAATAGATGTAAAACCAAAAGTTCTTTTCTCAAAGATGCCATTTTTTCTCTTTGCATTCTCAACATACACATTTATGATTATAGAAAAGAAACTGCCAAATTTGTCCTTCTTTCTTCTAACTCATTTTATGTGAAACCCCAAAATTTCTTAAACCCTTGGAAATTATGAAGTTGGTCAAGGATAGGAGAAAATAAAATTTATAGGAAAGAGAATAAAATACTTGAAATTTAGGTTTTAACTTGAGGAAAAGAAAAAAGTTGGAAATTTTGACTAAGTGTCAAAAGAAGGTCATTAGGCATTTAAAGGTTGTATGGGCGACAAAGGAAGGTTAAGAAAACCTCTAAATAAGTGTTGTTGAGTGGCAAGACAATCACAAAGAGGGCTATGCATTTGAAGTTAAGGCTTGGCTTGACGTTTAACTTTTAAGAGGTTAGTATTGCTGAGAAGGGTTTGTTCACATGAGGAAGGGTGCTAGGTGAGGAAGGCTTGCGGTCAAGTGTTGGGAGCTTGTTACGCGAGGAAGGCATTGACTAGGCGTTTAGAGATTAGCATAAGACTTGTTGAGATAGGAAGCAAGCTGGCAAGGAAGGTTGTTATGCGGCCAAGCTATGCGAGGAAGGCCTAGGAGGTTAGCTATGCATTTGGATCAAGTATGTGGCATGCTCTAAGCAATCGATTAAAAGTAAATCGAAGTGTCATAGTCATGTCATCATGCATTTTATGGTCAAGGAGGACTTGAAGAAGTTGCTGAGGTGTAAGTACATGCTTAAGAGGTGAGTCTAATCAAGGATTAAGTGTCATCTTAATCGCATGTAAGGAACTTTATAAATAGGCCAACTTTAGTATTGAATTTCTCACAACTCACTCGTGTAAAATCACTCATTTTAATCTTAAAAGTTCAAAAATTGAGCCTAGTTTGTGAGAGAGGGCTGTTGTGCGTTTTGGATTCACGAAAGTTTGCGTTTTGATCAAGAGAAGGTGAATAGATAATTTCTCTGGTGAATCTGAACATGGTGCATTTCCAGAGGGCTATAGGACTCATTACTTAAAATTTTTCTTCACAAATTTGAGGTAAGAAATTTAATTTAATTTAGAGAAACTTTGTAGAAGGAAGTGTTGTCAAAATAGTTATGGATTTTATGTTATGATTTTTCAAAGTTGGGACATGATTCTGGAAGTTAATTTGTGTCTGGATAGTGGTCGTGAGTCATGCATGTATGGGTGAGCGTTTTGTTCATAGAGATTATTTAGAATCATGTTGCACACACATGAAAAGGCCATGGCACAGCCAAGCGGCAAGGCATGCGCGCACACTGCGCTCATGACCCTACCTTAAGAGGTTAGCACGCTACACATGGTGTGCGGAGAGCACCAACACCACCATGCATGCAAGGGGCACTGGGTAGACGTCAAGCATGGTGCGGCAACCCTATTACGGGGTTAGCATGTGGCACATGCCCCACCTCGGTGAGGTTAGCATGCGGCAGGCCCCAGGCCATGCGCGTGCGACCAACCCTTTCATTAAGTCAATGGGTACCGTTGGACTGTTTTCGAGCTGTTTTGTTAGTTTTGGAAAATTTTGGATATTTTCATGTTCAAGGAATTAATTAAGGATAAAATATGAATTTTTCAAGACAAAGAGGATTAAGAGGAATCCTGAGACCAAGGCTATATTCAAGAGACAATGAGTAACACACCATGATTTCTAAAGTAGTTTTTTAAACATGTTTCCAGACTTTCCAAGTAATAGCTCGTAAAATGATTTGCTAAACATGATCTCAAGTTCTTATACAAGCTATGCTATTGATAAATGTATATTGAAATAATATTGCCAAGCTACAATAAGATTTCATGATTTCAAGGAAATGTTTCAAAATTTTCAAGGAAATATTTCATATTTTCAAATGTTTTTATCTATGCCCGAATATTCCATTAGACCTATTGTATACATGTGGTTAACTCCATACTGAGATGGTAGGGTTGACGAGCCTATATTTTATGGGCCATCAGGAAGGGTATATTTTATGCCTTAAAGGACGAGGTTTAGCTACCCATCGACTATTCCGTTTTCGAACGAAGGGGTAAATACTACCCGTGGCTATAGAGGTCTGTCTTCAAAAAGCTATGCAAACATTCAAAGTTTCATGTTATGAATATTTACTGATAAATGTATTTAAGCTTCGGTTTTACACTAAAATGTTTATCAAAACCTGTTTTGTAAAATCGTTGCTCACTAAGTCTTTCGATTTATCCTTTTAAAAATGTTTTTCCTCTTTCCAAGTACACAGATTGTTGATCTCCGCGTGCTGAACATACTTTTGCCTTTTTATAAAACAAGTTTTTATAAACAATACACATTATCATCCTATACTAAAATGTTTATAAAAACATGTTTTATAAAACCGAAGCTTAAATACATTGATTCTTCTTGAGAAAACTTGTATGAGTTTCAATGATAATGCTGTGTTCATAATGTTTTGCTTGATTGTTGTTAAAGAATCTTTAAGAAGAAACATAGATGTGCATCTTAGCACAACAAAAAAACACAAACGACACTTTTATACAAATTGTTTGTTAAATGTTTGATGCAATTACCTCAGGTAGGATGATAGTGTGTATTGTTCTAATGTGAACCTGTATTATGAAACTCATTTAGAAAAAGTCTAAGGAAAAGTTCTTCAAGACACCTCAAATGTTGAGGATATATGATTAAATATCGACTTTAAGTAAGAGACAATTAAGGAGTAAGACTTGACTAACCTTTAATATACATTTGGTTAGCTATATTTGTTGAATAAATGGTATGATTATTGAGTTTAAAAATTAAAATTTTCTCAAAATGTACATTTGTTGACGATATATTTGTGTGTATGGAGTTTAAGATTTGATCTTCAATGAGATATACTAGATCTTACAAGGATTCAGAGAAATTCGTATTAAGATCTATCCTAGTTGGTGTGGTATGAATTATGAGGCCATTAGTTTGAAGCAATATTTAGACATGTAGACATAGATAATAGTGATAAAAGACTAAAACTAAGATCAGAAAACACCAAAGGCAAAAGGCAAATGGAGAGAAAACAGTTTGGTAGTTACCAAGATTTCCTTTATGTTGATTCATATAAAAATATATGTTGATTCATATTTTATTTACGTTCATAGGATTATATTATAATTTTATCACAGTTCTTTGAATACCTAGCAAAACTAAAAATTGATTTCCTAAGGAGGATACTCAATCATTATCATTTTAACTATATTATGACTCGAGGCATGCGCTTACGGACATTAGTTATTCTCATTCAAAAAAAATCAAAGGACTAGCTCTCATAGGTAGAAAAGTTAACAACTCATTTAGGATTGAAATCGAGTCACATATGATCATTATATGAAATATTAATCTTCTCAATAATAGATCAAAGATAGATTAAGTGCTTTTCTTGTCCAAATCTTATACAATTCCTTGTATAGGATTGATAATTCGGATTTCTTCGTCCAAATCTGGATCAAATAATAAACAAAATTACACACAAAAAACTAGTCTTAGTAGCAAGTTCGATTGAAACATAGGAAGCACGTAAATTTCTCTAGCAAATGGTTCCCAACCCAAGGTAATCAAGGAGGGGGTTTTAGTTGTTTTGAATTACAAGAGAAATAAAGTAAAAATGAAAATACATTTGAGAAAACTTAGCTTGGGTTTTGTAGATCTCCCTAAACAATACACTTAATCATTGAATTCTCATTACTGAATCTAACAATTGATACTCCTAACTAATTTGATTAGGTAAATTATCCTAGGCATCGCATTAATGTAATTTAAACCGATGAAAAACATACAATATCCAATCTACACTCATTGTATTACAAACAAGGGCAAAGTTGGATGGAAAGCCTAATTTTCAAGGTTTTTTGGATAATGGGGTGAGTTTTAAAATATTTAGGTAGATGGGAATTTTTTTTTTTTTTTTGTCTTTAGTGAGGTGGTAGTGGTGGTGGTACTAGTATAATAGTAGTAGTTTAATTTATTTATATAATACTTTTTTGAAGTCTATACAAAGAAATACAAAGAAGTAGTCTTTCAAAAAATACAAAAATAAAAAATAAAAAAATATAAACAAATAAACAAAACGATTTAAAAAACGAAAAAATGCTAAAATATTGTTTAGATTTGGCTATTATTTACTAGACGATCATTTAAAAAAATAGAAAACTATTTTTTTCAACCATAATTTAGATTTAATTATTTTTGTTCCAACAATCGTTTAGATTTGACTATTTTTGCATATATCTAATCATTTAAATTTGAGTAGTTAAATCTAAACGATTTTTTTCAAGATTTTTTTATACATTTATTATTTAAATTTTGTTGCCTAAATCTAAGGCTATTTTTGTACACGATTTAGATTTGTCTATCCAATATTAGAATGCTTTTTTTCTTAATCTTTTATATTTGACCCACGATCTTAAACAACCAAATAAAAATTTGATTTTTTTTTTAAAAAATAGATATTTTATATTGGTACATGATCTTGAACCAAATAACAGTTTGAAAAATAGAATTAAAAAAATTGAAGAAGAAAATAAAAAAAATAGCGGAGGAGGAGATGAAAAACAATGTGAAGGAAGGAGCAAATCTAGAATATTAAAAAAGATTGACCAACTTAATGGTCTTTTTCATTTTGTTAACTGAGCCGTAAATATTTTATCCAAATGAACCTAAAAATAACTTTAATAACCTAAAAATAACCTAAAAAATGAACCAATATCAGATGACCCATTAATAATATTTTCATTCATGTAGCATTCAAATTAACAAAAATAACGTTATAAAAAGTATGTTTTGTTTTTTAAATCATTATGTTTTTTTTTTTTTGTATTTTTTAAAAGACTACGTTTTATAGACTTTAAAATAAAATATTTTATAAATAAATTAAACAATTATAATGTTTTTCATGAATTATGAATAATTATAATAATATTAAAATAATATAAAATATTTGTTTATTTTTATTTTTATTATTATTATTACCAACAAGCAAAATCATGACATTCAATAAAAAAAAAAAAAAAAAAAAAAAAAAAAAA
>CM046891.1:8875725-8901842 GCA_025688845.1 Cucumis hystrix | reverse complement strand
AAACAAAACAAAAAACAAAAAAACATAAAAACAAAACAAAAAAAACAAAAAAAGACAAAAAAGAACGAAAAAAAAAAAGAACCACATTTACCTAAATATTTTAAAACTCATCCCATTTTCCCAATTTTTTTTTAAACTTACCCCATTATTCAAAAGACCCCTAATTTTCATGCACTTAATTAGACAATCATAAAGTACAATCCTAAATGGATTAGAACAATATAAGATTTAATAGATTTGGTAAGATAACCTAACTTATTGCTTCAATTAAATTACATATATATTTTATGAAGATAAATTGAACATAATCAAAAGTATTTATCATAAAGTCCTGATGCTTTTGACAATATAAACATTTATCAAAGACATAAATTGAACTATCAATTTATTAAATTCAATTAAAATCTCACAAATTCATGAATTAAATGAGATTGCCACAAACCCAAGCTAAGAGAGAGTAGCTTAGCATCTCATGACACATGCCGGATGATGAAAATATAAGTTAGAGGACTAAACCAGAATAAAAAGACCACAAAAAATAAAGAGAAAACCGGTAGAAATTGGCTGGAATCCCAATTGTAATGACCTAGGTGGCAAAAATATTATATAAAGAAACATAATGGCATCGTGACACTAGGAATAGCGTCGCGACATTGGCCGAAGTTTGGTGCGTATGAACGTAGCGCCGCAGCAGTAAGTGCCTTTTGTGAAATTCGACCATTCTGCCTCGCAACGTTGTGCAGCGCCATGACCATTGTGACGGTGCAAGGCAAAAGCCTATTTTTTCATGTTTTGCCTCAATTGATGTCTTTTGACTTCATTTTTGTTCATTTTAGCTCTAAAATGACACAAACACCAAATTTTACAGTCGAATTGCTCTAAATCTATAAAATAGCCAAATAAGAACATAAAATCATGGATTGATCCCAAATTAAACGGAGTTAGATAGCAGATTTTAAGTAGTATCAACGATACCTCACTCACAAGTCTCCACATAAACAGTTATGGACAAATCCTTTATATAAATTACAATGTTAATCGTATCATCTCAGTGTCACATCCGAATAAGACCCTTTAGGTTACTGCTAATGAGCATGTGTGATGTATGTGAAATGTAAAAATTTTAATGTAAAGATTAAAAATAGTATTTACAGAAATAGTTCAAATGCAAATATTATACAGCATATAAAAATGTTTAATTTTGTAAAACTAGAATATAATAAGTAAAACAAAAAATGAACTCATAAGTTGAATTATTTATGGTATAAGAAAGGGCTATAAAGTTTCCTAATTTAAAAAGTAAACAGAATAGCATGTGATGGAACTGAAATTTTGGATTGGCGTTGCCTAAGAAGAAGTTAAAGAGAGGAACTTTTTCATTGTAAATTTGGGATTTCATAGTTAAAAAAGAAAAAATTTGTCAATTGTGTAGAAGCTTTTGGAGCATTTTGTAGAGACATAAACAAATATCTACGGTGACATCAACATCCATACTTATAATCAAAATTCAACCAACCGGAAAAGAAAAACCCTTTTCTTCGCTTTCCATTTAAGAAAAAGTTTTTGTGAAGAAAAAACGGATCAAAATCATCAATCGTTCAAAATTGATGAATGAAAGTGAAGTAAGAAGAAAGAAGCATAATCCCAGCTGAAGAACACGCCACGCCCAGTTTCTCCGTTTTCAATCTCATCAACAATAATTAAGAACTCTTGTAAATTTCTTCCATACCTGTTATACATGAATTATCTCATCATCCCTTTCATCCTTCTCTTCTCCTTCATCCCCATTTCATTCCAATCCAAAGTCTCCGTTTCTTTCTCCCCTTCCATTCTCTCCAAATCCGGCGATTCTGTTCATATTCAATGGTCTGGAATCGAATCCCCTTCCAAGCTCGACTGGCTCGGAATTTACTCTCCCCCAAATTCATCCCATAAGCATTTCATCGGCTACCTTTTCCTTTCTTCTTCTCCCACCTGGGAATCCGGGTATGGATCCGTTTCCATCCCTTTAGTCAACCTCCGATCCAATTACGCTTTCAGGATTTTCCGGTGGACGGAATCGGAGATCGATGACAAGCATCACGACCACGATCACAACCCTCTACCTGGCACGGCGCACCTCCTCGCGGCCTCAGATGAGCTCCGATTCGCCCCCGGCGGTGGCCCGGAGCAGATCCATCTGGCGTTCACTGACCAGGATGACGAAATGAGAGTGATGTTTGTGACGAAGGATGGATCGAAAAGGTATGTGAGATATGGGGAAAAGAAGGAGAAGCTTGATCAGATTGTTGTGGCGGGTGTTGAGAGGTATGAGAGGGAACACATGTGCGATTCCCCAGCTAATGATAGCATTGGCTGGAGAGATCCTGGTTTTATTCATGATGCTGTTATGAATAAATTGAAGAAAGGAGCTAAGGTTTATTATCAGGTAACTTGTTTTTCTTTGGCCTAGTTTGGGATTCTGGTGAAATTTGTGATGCTTTTGCTTTTGAGTTTTGATCATTAGGGCCTTGGTAGTTCAGTTAATCAAATAGTTTTTAGGATATTTGTTTAGTGAAGATGAAGTTTTATGCAGCTTGTTTTAAATGTTGATTCATTATGGTTTCTGTTTTGCTATAGCCATGAGCAATCATGGACATTGGTTGACAAATCAAGGTTTCAAATGTTGAAGGCCTAATCTCATTCATTGATGCATTAAAATATGAAATTAGATTGATGGTGCTTCTATTTTGTTTTGAGTTTACTGGTAGGTATCAGGGTACAGAACTATAATGCAATGCTGTTTGCTTTTACCAGGTTGGGAGTGATTCTAAAGGTTGGAGTAGTATTCTAAACTTCGTGTCACGTAATGAGGACTCGGATGAAACGATTGCTTTCCTTTTTGGTGATATGGGAGCTGCGACACCATACACGACCTTTGTCCGAACACAGGATGAAAGCATATCTACTGTTAGGTGGATACTTCGCGACATTGAAGCACTTGGTGACAAACCTGCAATGGTCTCTCACATTGGAGATATCAGCTATGCAAGGGGTCACTCGTGGTTGTGGGACGTTTTCTTCAATCAGATTGAACCTGTGGCGTCTAAGGTTGCATACCATGTATGCATTGGCAATCATGAATATGACTGGCCTCTTCAGCCATGGAAACCCGAGTGGGCTTACGGGATATACGGGAAAGACGGGGGAGGGGAGTGTGGGGTGCCATATAGTTTGAAGTTCAACATGCCAGGAAACTCCTCAGAACCTACTGAAAGCCACAGCTTGCCTACTCGAAACCTTTTCTACTCTTTTAACATGGGATCGGTGCATTTTGTGTACATATCGACAGAAACCAATTTCCTCCAAGGAAGTAGCCAATATGAGTTCATTAAGCGTGATTTGGAGTCCGTTGATCGGAAGAAGACGCCATTCATTGTAGTGCAGGGGCACAGACCAATGTATACAACGAGCAACGAACTAAGAGATGCCCCATTGAGGGAGAAAATGCTGCACCATTTGGAACCATTGTTAGTAAAAAATAATGTGACATTAGCATTATGGGGTCATGTCCATAGGTATGAGAGGTTTTGCCCACTTAATAACTACACTTGTGGAAGTATGGGTTTAGATGGGGAAGACTGGGAGGCATTACCTGTCCATCTCGTCATCGGAATGGCTGGACAAGATTGGCAACCAATCTGGGAGCCAAGACCAAACCACCCAGATGACCCAATCTTCCCACAACCAAAACGGTCGATGTACCGTGGAGGCGAATTCGGGTACACCAGATTGGTTGCTACAAAAGAGAAACTTACAATCTCTTACGTTGGAAACCATGACGGAGAGGTGCATGATTCTGTCGAGATATTGGCTTCTGGACAAGTTCTAAATGGTGGAGTTGGTGCGAAATTCATCAACAGTAGTATTGCAAACTCGACGACAGGGAATGCGATGCTAGAATTCTCATTCTCGTGGTATGTGATGGGAGGAAGTATTTTGGTTCTTGGAGCCTTCATTGGATACATTATTGGATTTGTTTCACATGCAAGGAAGAATTCACTCTCAAGAAACAACTGGACTCCTGTGAAGACTGAAGAGTTGCAATGAAATTAAAAAAGAATTGAAGGTAAGTTAAAGATGTAAAATCTTTGTATAGTTGAAACCCTGTTTGAATGAGGGCATCAGTGCAATTACAGAAAGGGAGAAGACCTCTGTAAATAGATATTTGAAAATGTGTTACTGATTTTTGTGAAGTATGTATTTTGAGGAATATTGAGTTTTTTGTATCTTATGAATTAACTGAATATTTTGATGGGATGAGATGAAACCGATTAGTTATGATGTCGACAATGAAGGAAATGTAAGGGAAAAATTTTGGCCTTTGAGAAAGGTGTAAACTGGGACTGCTAGTTTTGCTACAAAAGAGATTTAGTACTCGAAATGTTCAACTTAGTCCACATATATTTGTTCATGCGACATTGTAGTTTGGCCTAGAAATCAAAAGTTTTAATATATGTTGAACCGAGTAAAATATACATATTATTATATACAAAAATTAAATTAAATTTCAGTGTTTTATCAAAGTTTAGGTATTAAAAAAAATCACATTTCAACCCTACAATAATATAAATTAAACAAGCATATACATTCAAAAATTAAAGTAAAATAAAATATAAATAAATAAAAGGATTGGCAATATATTAATATAGGAGTCGAGAAAATTAAGGTGCTAAAATCAAAATAGCTCAATCGACATATGGACAGAGGATTGAGATGTGTGAATTACTAATTTTCTTGAAATAAATTTAGGAGACATTTACATTTTTAACCTCCAATTTAAGGAGTTTTTTCAAAAAAAATTATTTTTTTGACAAATTATTTACTTGTAAATTCATTATACTTGGTTTTTCTTAGTTTTTAATATTATTAAACTTTTGCTAGTATATACCCGCAGCTTAGTTTGAAATATATCTGGCAGTATACAATTGTTTCAATTAAAATTTTAACTCTTTATTTAAAATATATATAAAAAATGTCCAAATTAAACATCTTAAAAAATCTAATAAGTTAGGAAGAATTGAATGCATTATATATAATCTTAATAAATAGTTTAAATTAATTTACTTAATTGTTGCAATTAGAGTAGTTTATAAAATGAAACAAATTATTTACAAATATAGCAAATGTCATGATAAATAATGAGATACTAAAAGACATTTACCAATTGTGATAATACTGACTATCAATGTTAGTCAATAACATTTCACTATATTTAAAAATATTTCTAACAATTATATCATTCAGAACAATTACCCGACTTTTTAGGAATATAGCATAAATGTAGCAAAATTTGATCTACTATTGTTAGACTTATATATTTGTAAATATTTCGAACATTTTTTTGCCTTTTAAAAAGATTTCCCTGATATATAATTAATTAAAATTATAAAACTTGTGAGATTCTGCAAGGTGAGAATAACAAACAAGGTTAAAATCCCTATATTGTACTCAGTTATACTAAAAAAAATAATAAATACAAATAAACATAAAAATAAAAGATTGGTATGATTCTTAAGAAAGGACCAAACAACCAAACCAAACCAAACTTTAGAATTGAAGGACGTAGAAGTACAACCTAACAAATCCTATTCAGGTGAGATCGTAGAATCAAACCAAACTTGGTTCTAAACATCCCTTCTTGGTACAAATATTGCATTAACCCAAGTGACTGTCCTGGCAAATATTTTCTTTACCATACAACAACTCACTTCAACTTCACAAAAAAAAAAAAAAAAAAAAAAAAACAGATACTCACAATGGTCAATCAGTAATCAACAATGGCTCCTAAAATTCTATTTCCATCAAATAAATTTATTACTCCATTCCGCCTAAACAGATTCTGTTAACCATAATATTCACACAGATGAATTCATCTACAGTAAAAAAAGAAAAGAAAAACAGGGTAACAGCCAGTGAAGATTAGATATCGTCTTGATGTGAAGTACGTTCATTTCCTCTCCTAAGACAAGGAGAAATAGCAGCACTTATTGACTCAGAATTCTCCAACACCATGTATATACACAACATACATAAACCTGTTGATCCAGAGCTACTAGAATCAATTGCAGATAGGCTTCCATAAATATGCAAAAAGAATTTAACTATCCCTAATATAAACAGAAATGAGACTCAGCATAATCTTTTAAAATTATAACAATAAGTGTAGCAAAATTGCAAATAGGGTATGTGTAACTGCTAAGTGCGACAAATCAGATTGGTAAAACAAATTAAACTGCAATTCTTCACCACATGACGAGAAAAATGTCCTACCAAAACATCATGCATATTTATTATCTTGTAAGATACAAAAAAGTAGAGACAATTAGGAAGTCCAGCCATACCAGTATAGGCAACTGTAACACCCGAGACCAATCTTCCAAGCACCGAGAGAGCGTAAAGGCAAACAACGACCTACAGAAAAGATTTGCATGACTTTAATTTACAAGCAAAAGATGAAACATCAATACAGCTATTTGTTTTATGAGTTGGTTCTCTGAAAGGCCTTATCAGATAGAGCAACTTAGATCTCGCAAATGGTGTCACATATACCATGTGTACTCCTGATATTTGACATAACTTTTATTTATGTCCTTTTAGTTTGAAAAGTTTCATTTTAAACCTCAACCTTTTGTGCTTTATAGGGAGAAATGAAAGTAGAATTCATTTGATCCTCCCACATATTCATTTTAGCGTTTCTCCCTTCTTGTTGTAAAAATGAAATAATGAATTCTAGACATTGAAAAGCACATATAGAAATGGTTACAACTCAATTTCAACCATATAAACTAATACGATCGTTGTTACTATTCATTTCAATATAGCAAGATATCGTCGACATCATTTACAAAATCAAATTCTACATAGCAGATGTCACATCAATTTACATTAATAATTTTGTAAATGAAATCATGTCTGCATTCTAAATTTACACCATAGCTGTTTTGTACATTATTATTTTTTGATAAAGGATCAACCTTCATTGAAGAAAAAAAAAAGAAAGAATACTAAACCATAAACCCTACATACAAAAAAACCAAGCTCAAAAGGGAAGGGAGAACCCTATAATAAAGGTCTCCAATCTAACAAAATATGGCCTAATAAATAATAGCAAAAAGAACTCATCACATATGCCCAGAGAGGATTTCCAAATGAATTTATTGGAACAATTCCGAAGTGTAAAGGTCAAAATGAAAATTTACCATTGTCAAGGACATAATTAAATGTTTATAAGTATTTTGTACCATTTAACCTATAATATGTGCTGCTGAAACCTCACCGTGTATCAATGTAAGCTGATGCCAATTACACGATGTTTGATATTTGATCTCAATGAACAAATACCTAGGGTGTACGATATGTCTGTTAGATAGATAATTCATTTATTTTTACAATATTGCATTTTCGTCTCCATGCGGATTAAATTTTACCTTCGAACTTTCCATACATACAATAATCTTTCAATTTCAAGAAGAGTTAACATAGATAGAAAACTTCAAATTTTTTGCTAATGAGATTTTGGAAGACCATTTTTTTGTTTTCAATTGGACCATGGCTCTACCAAGGGACTCTTTATCATTACTGGAATTTGCGCTATTCAAGAAAGAAAGGGAAGCTATTTGGCTCGATTCCATCAAGTCCTTTCTATGATCCATTTGGCTGAAGGAGAAAAAGATGTTTTTTTAACATCCGTCTAGTATTGCCGTTATTTGGTGTGTATTCTCACATAACTTGTTGGATACCTATTGTGTCTTACTGCTCCTATATCCAACGTAAGAGCTTTTTATAATTTCCTTTTATACAAAGGGTACCTCTCTTTTTGTAATTTCATATATTATTTGAAACGAAGGAATTTATGTTTCCCAGAGACAATAAAAGCTTTTAAAAAAAGAAAAGAACAAAGGACCTATTCGAGTACAAATAATAATCCAAAACTCACTGAAAGAAGCCAAGTTAAGACTACCCAAAACTGTGTAAGAGGCCAATAATGTGATAATCAAAGAACAATACCTTAACAAAAAGCCTCTTGTCATGCCCTGTAGCTGCCACCCTCAGAACAGACTCAGCCGCACCAATGGTATTGGCTAACCAAGCAATCATACTATTAGCAGTATCCTGCGATACTTGCCACTCAAGAGGGTCTACTGGAACCCTACAGATCATTTAAATTTTAGATTACAGATTATGTTAATTAAAGATAATTACGAGAATAAGGATATGCATAGAGATTGAGTATCTAATTTCAACAAAATTGGACTAATATGATCGTTGACATAAACTCCGAAGCATTTAAAACAATCTGGAAGAAGTTCTCCAAACTAGTAAAAAAAAGTAAAAATAAAAAATGGCGGAAAGAAGGGAATGCTTACGAGACATTCATATGGCGGAAGAGAAGGCCGAGAATGGCAAGAGAGCAAAGGAGAACGATGAAAACATCAGCGACAAGGGAGAGAAGACTGGAATTTCGAAAGGCGCAATGATAATAAACCAAAGAACCGCAAATGAGAGCAACAAAGGGTTTGCCAACTTCTGTCTTGCAGTTGATAGATCGACTCGCCATTTGTGTGTCTCTCAAACCCTCGATCCTTCCCCCAATTTGACTCATCATCCCCCGCTCCCTCTACGCTTTGCCAAATATCAAATTCTATTATTCGTCAAACCCATAACGCCCAGTCTTTCCTTCCACCTTTTCTTTTCTTTTCTTTTCTATATCTTTTCCTCACCTAAATTTCATCTCCTTTATTTTGCTTTAATTTTTCAGTAGCGCCTGTATATATTTTTTTATTTTATTTGGTTGCGTTAAAAAAGAGTAAGCCATTTTTAAGTTTTCATTTGAAAAAATGGAAAAACCTACTTTTTCTTTTTTTTTTTTTTTTCCTTGTTACAATGGCAAATCAAATTAAAGATATAATGAATCCAAAATTGCAAAAGTCTATATATTTGGGTCCTTTATTGTAACGACCCAACTCAAGTAAACGCTTCAATTATTTATTTATAAAATATAAGTAAAGTGTGTAAAGAAAATAATAAATAAAATATTAGATAAAATACTAGTTCGGGTCCTATTTAAAACAAAAGAAAATGTCATAAGAATACTATAAATCATATGCTGAAACATAAATGCGGAAGAAAACATAAACTGTTCCCTATGAAAAATTACTGTCACTCCTTGTTGTTGAAATTTTTTGTCCTAAAACTCGTAGTTTGTAATCATATTCCATTCAATAAAGTTGTTATTGAGAAATTGAATATTATAATCTTAAAACCAATAAACTAAGTCCCGGGGCTATTTTTGAGTAAACTTGAACTTTATGTGAAGATATAAACGTGGATCAAGTTCGAGTAAATAGCTTAAAATAGTATATATAAATAATGGTTGGACGTCTTATTTAGAGAAACTATGGATGTGGCCCGCTTTGTAGTAAGTACAAATGAGGTGATCCTGAATCGTTCATGTAGAGACATGAAAGTGAGGGCATTCTATGTAAAGTGTTTACATAAGACTGAACCATGAAATAGTCACTTTTACATTATAACACCGTTTACTGTTTAAAATTGACTATCTCGATTATTGATGACCTAGGTAACTCAATCTTAATCTTGAGCTAACTATGAACTCCTGTTCACACGAGATTATCCTTAGATCTGCATAGGTGAGAGCAGCTCATCAGCATTGGCTCAATAAGCTTCCCATTTCAAGGGTAAGATCGGGTGGATAACTGGGGACATAACATGTAAGACGGAATTCGCTCCTACTCGTTTGAGTTAGTAGATAGGTTGTTCTCTAAAGCATTGAATCCAAGTTTTGAACAAGGGGCTCCACCCTCTCATTGGCCTGAGAAGGATTAAGTTTATAGGTTGGACCTTAAACCAATTGTTCAATAGTGGATTAGTGGGACTTAAGGAGCAAGATGTAGTCTTGGGGGTAAAACGGTATTTTGACCCAACCAAGGTTACGAACAACCTGTGAAGGATTAACTTACTGATTATGGTTTTATCAAATGGACACAAATATATCTATAGTGAGGGGAGTGCAACTACGGGACTTTAGTGGAATGACTCGTTAGGTAACGAATGTTGATTAACTGGGTCTAAAAGAGTTTAGCCAGTTAATCTTGAATCGTTGAAGCCCGTGATCTATAGGTCCATTAGGTTCCCCTGCTAGCTCATATGGAATAAACTCAGAACAGTGTGATGGAATAAGTCGAATTGATCGAATTGGGAGAAGAGAGAGAAATCGACAAGTATATGTGATATAACCGTCAGATTTCAGATTAGAAATATAGCTTTATGTTTAAATAGGATTTAAATATTATAAATATGAATACAGATTCATACTCGAAAGCTCGAAAATGATGGAAATAGTCAAAGTTGTAAAAAGTAAACGGTTGACTTTTGACTTTGAAAAGTCAAACTTTGACAGACAATATATTCAAATATGATTTGAATT
This sequence comes from Cucumis hystrix, assembly GCA_025688845.1. Classification (NCBI taxonomy): domain Eukaryota; kingdom Viridiplantae; phylum Streptophyta; class Magnoliopsida; order Cucurbitales; family Cucurbitaceae; genus Cucumis; species Cucumis hystrix. The sequence continues at coordinate 8,891,353 of CM046891.1, read as the reverse complement.
TTGAGAAAATAAATGTGGATTCATGCTCGGGAGGTCAAAATTAGTCAAGTTGGATAAAATAATAAAAATTCAAAATGTTGACTTTATGTGTGAAAAAGTCAAATTTTGACTTTGGTCAAAGACTGTTTTGCACTTCGACCAAAATTAGTGGGAAAATCCAACATTTTGTTGGATAATCCCACTAACTCTAGTGGGCTAGGTGTTGTATTTTGATGAAGACAAAAAGTCCGATAAAGAAAGTGGACTTTGAGTTGTTGGGCTTTAGAATTGCATAGACATGCAATTTTGCATGGAAAATCCCTATAAATAGGGCCTTTGAACTCATTTGATGAGTTGAATAATTTTGATTTGGGCTCTCACACCAAATTATGTTTCTTTTCTTATTTACTTAAAAAAAAGAAGAAAGGAAATTTACCAAGCGCAATTATTTTTTTCCATCTTTTTCTCTTTCCCGATCCTTTCATCCAACGGGTCCCACAACCCGGTTTTGAGTTCAGAGGATAGTAGGTCAACTTTAGTGGTTGTTTGAAAAAAAAACGGAGCTTCGAGTGTAAGTATTCTAAAAACCCTATTTTCGGTTTAGGGTTTTTTTCATTAATTAAGTGCATTTAGGGTAGAATTTCGATTCTTTTTGTGCTGCATGTCTTTGTTCTATCATGTGGTATCAGAGCATGCTTTAATTTTACTCAATTGCATGTGGTGGGTTCAAATTTATTAGATAAATTATGGTTGAACTAAAATGGATATATTATGATTTTGGCCTTAAATAAAGTGTTTTTGTTCTAATTATTGTAATTATCCTTGTTAATGGCTTAATTTATTATTGCAAAGAGTTTGTATTTTTTTGAAAGATTCATTAGAGTTGAAATTAGGCTGTAATTTCTTCAACTGAATGAGAGAAATGCTAATTTTGAAGAAAAGAAGAAGACAGACCCGAAAAATTGCTTCAGACCTGGTTGAGACCACTGACCCGACCCGAAAAACCCATTCGCAGCCTACCTCGGCCCGCCCGCGTGCCCCATCCGGCCCAGACCGCGCCCGTGCGTCTCGGCTTATTTTGGATATTTGGGCCGGTACTTCAAGTTCAATGAGTTGGGTCTTGGGCCGGTTCAATGTATTTTGGGCTGGTTCAAGCTATTTTTGGTGGTTTTCAAGCCCTCGAGTGGTTCGGGAGGTTTCTGTACTACATCAAATTATTAATGTAATAATTTAGTACTTAGCTTAATTTAGGGGTCAAAATCAGTCCATTTTAGGGTATTTTTTTTTTATGCATGTGATGTATGTTTTAATTATTTTAAATTTGTATGTGCATTTTGAATGCCATATAGATTTAAAATCCCACCATAGGTTAAATGTTCATGCATTAAAAGTAAGATATAATGGTTATATTGTATAGTATGCATGTTAATTGATTAATATGGAAATTAATTAATATGATTAATTAATTGTTTAATTAATTAAGTTATTTTGATTTAATATGACTAAATTAAATTAATTAATTATTGATTTATTTTAATTTAATTAAATATGTTTTAATTTAATTAAATATAATTTAATTAAAAGTTAAATAAATTAAAATCCATATTAATTGATTGGTTTTTATAATGGTTATATATTGTTAAATGTTTGATTTTAGAATATGTCTAAAATTTTTATAAGTGTTATAAAATAAATTAGACTTTTAAAATCTATAACAAAGATAAAATGTATGCTCACTTAGGTTAAACATATCTTCCTAAACTTTTCATAGAAATAGGTCGATATCTTGTAAAACTGGTTACAAGAGGCTCACTTGGTTTGATCTTGTCAACAAGTCAAATAAGATGACTAAGGTTGGAGGTTCTTAAGTTGACTGTTTACGGAACACCTTCTATCTGGATAATCAGTTCTTGAGCCTAGTTAACCTAGTTTTATAAGCATGAGTGAGAGGTGTGAGGTAATAAAAATGGTTTATCACCTAGACATCATAGGTTAAAATCCTGTATAATGGTTATACTCGGATGTTTTACCTAGACTTAGGATTTGTTTAAGTTAGCCTAAATATAAATCCGGAAGTTTTAATTATCCTTAAAAATCGTTATAGAACACTTCAGCTAGAGAGAAGTAATGTACTTTTTTAGCTCTAGCGTCCCTAAGAGTTCACACCGTGAGGTCCATGCAAGGCTTTGGGTCGTGCATAGGAGCGGACTCCCTTCGGAGAGTGTTTGCATGGATCAATATCAAGGTGAATAGGGAAAGTAGTTCATAGTAAGTGGGTAAAGGATATGTGACAGCATATCCCACAGTCTCTTCCATTAGGTCGCCACTGTGAGATTTCTATAATATGCCTACTTGTTTGCCTTGGAGCGACATTCCCTTTGGAGGGTTGTATTATAGGATTCAGAACACCGCAAACTACAAATATGGATAGGTTTTCTTAGATTAGTTTTCATATTGATTCTAATCTATGAGATCCAAAAATGGTGGATAACACTTACAAGAATTACTAAGTTGTTAGTATATTCTCGACCAAAGTAGCGATAACTAAGTGCTATAAAGAATAAGCAAGAGATAGCATCTAGTCAAGATTGTCTTGGTTCAAAGGAGGAATAATTGACTACCCTTCGGTGAAGTTGTTCTAAACCTTTGAAATATTGTTGCAAAATACAAATAATAAAGGGTACATTATTAGTGATTGCTAAATTAGATTGGTTTCTTTATGATTATAATTTTTCTTAAAAAAATATGTTTGTTTTTCAGGATGAATAGCTCAATAGTTTAACCTTTAGCTTCCGAAAAACTTAATGTCGATAATTATGCGGCATGAAAATCAAATCTTAACACGATACTAGTGGTTGGCGATTTAAGGTTTGTCTTAACTGAGGAATGTCCTTGCATATAATAAAAAAATCTTTTTTTAAAAAAGAAAATAATTAAAGAAGTGGGATAAAATTAGGTGGCTACAATTTGTATTCAATGACACATCTATACATCACGAACAAACAAACAGGCAGACCAGATAAGTCTGTGTGCCTTGATGATAGGCAAGCTGTTGAGAATATTGTCTTAAAGGCAACATAACTTATGGCATGTTGAGTTAGAGATGCCCACGAGGCGGGACGGGATCGGGGATGCCACTCCCCCGTCCCTGTCCCCGCCCCTATCCCATTTTTCATCCCCGCCCCTATCCCATTTTTCATCCCCGCCAATTTCCCTGCAGGGAACGGGGCGGGGATTCCCCGTGGGAAAATATTCTCCATTTTTTTAATAGTTTAATCTCATTTTTCAATCCAGATTTACTTAAATGTATATACATTTTCAATGTTTTTTTTTTTTAATTTTTGATAGAATATTATCAATTTTCTTATTTAAAACCATTAAAATGTCAAATTCTAGCTATTTGTTTATAAAAATAAAAATTCAATTATTAGAAGATACTTTTAAAAATTCATCCATGAAATTAAAAAATCCAACAAAAAAGATCAAGGATCAATCCATAATTATTCTAATACAAATCCTTCAAGGAATGTATTCCCCGTCCCCGGCCTCGTGTTGCCAATGGAAAAAAAAAATTTCCACTCCCTCCCCCATTCCCCGTATATTTGGGGATTCTCCGCCCCGTTTGAGGCGGGTCCCCACGGGGCCTTGACCTCGCGGGTTAAATGGACATCTCTATGTTGAGTCCCATGAAAAGAAGAAAAAGCTCAAGCAAATGTATTAAAATTGATGATCCAGGAAGGTTTAGTTACAAGGATAGTGACAAAAGTCGTCTTGGTTCCATGCTCATGCAAGAGATGGACCAGATTGAACTAAAGAGAGAATTCTATTATTAAAATAACATGTTTATGCGCGTTTAAGGTTTATGTGATTTAATTATATCAGTAATACAAACATAGCCCAAGTGGGAGATTGTTAGATGTATTTAAATAATACGTAAAATTAAAGTGTGGGCTATGTATGTTAATTAATATTTATCACATTGGGTTATTTTATTAAACTTGGCCTATTATGTAATCTATTAAAAAAGACATTAATAATTGAAAGCTTGAACTCCATAGGAGCTTGATATCTAAGCTTAAGTTATTCAAATCGGGGGAGCCTAAAGTTAAAGTATAAGAAATTTAAAGAAGACTTTGATGTTTGAATATGAGTTTAGTGGGAGCCTAACATTCTTCATTAGATTTAAATATCAAATTAAGGAGAGTTTGATTATTTTAGTAAAAATTAATTAGTAAAAGAGTTCAAATTTGAGGAAAGTGTCTACTAGATTAGTGAGGTGTGTTCACAAAATAAAACTCATTTGAATCTTAATAAAATCTCTTTTATCTGAGCTATAAAAGCTCTCAAGAAGTAGGTTGATTTCACCCAACTGAATTATCAAACTTAGAGTGTTCTTTTTCTCATGTTCCTTTGGCTATCACTTTAGCCTTTAACTAAAGTAACAACTTAAAAGTAAAATAATATTTTACCTTTTCACATTACTTAAGGAGAAAGGAGAAAGGAGAAAGGAGAGATGTTATTGAATGTTCTTGACTACTCTACTTTATTAGTTGATTTTTTCTTCTCATTTTGTGATTGCAACTTTCACCACATCTACAAAATTCAGCATTCACCGCCTCCAAATCCTTACATCTCCTTAATACTAAATAAATACAAAAACAAATTTTGATGATCTTATATGCATACCTTAAATTTACTACTAATCTCAATTATTAAATTGATTTCCAAGAGAATATATTTAATCAAGCTTTGTGAATATATTCATAGCAATCAATTTATCTTGATCATCATCTTTTTGACGTTTGGTGGTCAATTAATTGAAATTAGGTAACAAATTAATTAATTAAGTTTGAAAAAGTTTCATCATGAAAAGTTGAAGAATTCAAAATTCTATAGGATATATAATATATGTTAGCTGAAGTTACACCTAGTCAACAATGTACAAATGTATATTGTAATAGACCTCCTAGTTGGAGTTATATTTATTAAAAATGTACAAATATCTCGTCGTTTTAAGTAATTTTAATCATTCAACCAAGTACATATGACTCTCAAAGATAAAAGTAGATGGCGTAATGGTACCGTAAATTTGAAAAAAAAAAAAAAGATTAAGTAAACACATTATCCCAATCCAATTACACGTTTCAAGTTATTTAGAATTGATTCGTTTTTCAATTAAGTAGTTGTAGAATTTAAAATTGGATAAAATGGTATATTCAACCCACTAGTTGGAAAGTTGGAGTTATACTTATCCAACACGTGCAATTTCTCATTGTTTTAAGTAGTCTTAATCCTTATTTGTTTTAAATTTATATCTTTATTTATGAACTTATTTTAGTAAAATATTTTTTGATTGAGTTACAGTATACTTATTTATTATCTAACTAGATAAAATGTTGAAACCTATTTTGAACTTCAAGTCAATTTCTTTCGTAACAAAATATGACCTTGTGAAATAAATCAACAGTCCGATTTTGATACTTAATTATTACAAAGTTATTACTAGATTTTTTTTATAGAAGAATTGTTATAATAGCAAAATATTGAAATTGTTTACCATTTATAGCAAAAAAAAAAAAAAAAATTTAAACATTATGAATTTTGCTATATTTTAAAATAGTTTTAATATTTTACTACTTTTAAAAAATGTCCTATTCTAATAAGATATATATTATTTACTTTGAAGAACAAAACTAGTTGAGAAATTTAAAATAGGATAGGATATATATATTAATCATCCTAGTTGGAGTTTTATTATATTATTGACAAGCAGCAGACCTCCTAGTTGGAGTTTTCCATATTCTCAATATGTGCAAATATCGTTATTTTATATATAGATGTATTTTCTTCAAGTTCATATTTTTATTAATGAACTTGCTTTGGTAAAATATATATTATTTTCAAGTTATACGTATATTAATTATCGTCAAAATAGAGTGCTCAAACTTATTTTGAGCTCCAAATAATTTCTTAAAAAAAAAAAAAAAAACAAAATTATTACAGTGTGAAAAATGAAAAAAAAAAAAGGTCAAATTTGGGTATAAAGTTTAATTATTTTAATTAAGACAATAAAACTAGCTAGCTATGTTTTTCAATAGAAAGATCTGATTTTCAAAGCTTGAAAAACACCCTATTAATATGATATCCTTATCCATTAATTATTTCAAAGATTATCAATTTCTAAGGTTGAACTCAACTCAACACCTATAAATAATATCCAAGTCCTTCCCATTATTATAAAGCAAAACCACTCTTAAGAAAATATATATCTATCTTGGTATTAGCAAAAATGAGTTCTACTGATGTTGGACTTCCTGGCGTTGATCCCCTGATGCCAATCAGCGAACTTCCTGACGATGATCCGGTGCCAATTAAGGATGTTGATAGCGAGGAGATACAAGGATTTGGAAGGTTTGCAGTGAGAATGCATAATGAAACAAGTACAGAAGAAAATCTGGAGTTTGTGAAGGTGATAAATGGGTTGGAACAGGGACGAAGGGGTTTTCGAATAGTTTACACACTTGTCTTATCAGCTAAAAACTCATGTGGAATTGTTTGGACTTACAAAGCAAAAGTATTTTTCAATAATCGGGCTGCAGTACTTCTCTTAGAGTTTGAAGCTGTACTTCCTGAGAATGGAAACTAAAGCTGGACTCTCATCTACTCTACCACCCAACAATATGCAAACTTCTATGAAATTAAATAAAATAAAGAAAGCAATTATGCTTCATTATGATCTTTATTAATTTCTAGTCTCTTGTCTACTGATACGTGCGGTGTTTTTTTTCTTTTCTTTTCCTTCCATTCTCTCCAATTATTGTATCCTAATTGGTATTTATTTCATTAACAATAGAGTACTAGTTTGATCAAACATATAATTATACCATATTTTGAAATAATTTCGCAATTTTTATGAAATTTTTTATACATTTTTTTAAAATTACTATAAATAACACCACTTTTGAAAATATTTAAAAAATGTAACAAAATTTTAAATTTTATTAATAATAAACCACTAATAGACTTATATTAGTGTTTATCAATATCACTAATAAACATAACTATATTTGATGATGTCCCTTTTCTAATTAACTATGTGATAAAACAATGAATACGCCAATAATTGTACGTTGAGCAGATACTCCAGTTAATAACTGAAGATACAACAAAAAGATTAATAAATAAAAACAGTAGAAACACAAGACATTGTTAATCCAGTTCGATGATATTATTTACGTTTAGAGGGTCCTTGACTTGAGATTTGAGATTTTGTATTACTTTGAAAAATGAATCATAATAACATCCATATGATCATAAGTACATAATTTACAACTCAATTTCATCATTCTGTACTTGAGTGATTTTAACTTACTAAGCAGTAACTCAATCACTAATATATTTCAAACATAATATAAATAAATCAAGATCACTAATATATTTCAAACATAATATAAATAAATCAAGATCTCCTCCTTAATCACGTATCTCATCAATCAGCAGATTAAGGTGTTGTAGTCGAAGGATCTCATCCTTAATCAAGTTTCTCATCAATCATCTGATTAAGGTTTAATGTTTCTTCATCATAGTGAAGCTTGATCTTCTTGTTTAAGTCGAAAGACTTTTCTTCAAATAAGGAATCAACGAGATTAATTCTAGGCAATCAACATAACTTCCTTGCTTCTTTGATTGCTACACATAATATGATCCATATTTCGTTCTTGATGCACACACCCAAAGACATCAAAGACCATGGTATATATATAAGCAGCCAAAATTCGGCCAAAACCCATGAAATGAGGAGAATCAAAATCTTGGAAACAAATCTTTTTCTGAAAATAATATCTTGAGATAAAAACTTCTAATTAAAAGAATATCTTTTTATTAAAAAAGACCTTCAAAGAATATCTTTGAATAAAATAAAGGCTTCAAATCTTCCAGAATAAAATCGCAAAATTTAATTTAAATTGATAAAATAGCAAAATCGTAAAAATTGAAAATAGACCTGCAAAAATGTCTTAAATGCTCCTAATCTAGTGAAAAAAATTAGCATACCAAAAAAAAATTATACCAAAACCACAAATACCCCATAATTTACTGAAACATCCAAAAAACCAATGATTAGAGTTATCTCATAATTTTTCATACCAACACAATCAAATCAATTAAAACCCATCAAAATCCTAATTATATTTTTCCCCAAAAGTTGAAATTCATCTCCATCAAAACTCTAAATTCAAAATAGAATTTGGACAATGTCGTTTTCATATGTTTTCTTCAAGCGAAAGAACGTTCCCATACGTGTGCTTCAAATACTTCAAATTCTTCACGCCCTTCAAACCCATCAAGCATTCAAACGTTCAGCAAAAGAGGATCAACGAAAAATGATTCTTTAAACCCTTTAAATTCTTCAACCTCTAAAAAGAGGATGGACGAAAAAAGATTCTTGAAACCCTTCAAACCTTAAACGATTTCAACTTTGTCGACTGCTAAAATAATTCCAGCTTCCAGCTTTCAACTTCATCCTCTTCAAATCCTTCAAACTCTTCATACATTTGGCGTGTGGCAGGGAAGTATTGATCAGGTATTTGGCTTCAGTCGTCTTCTTTAAGTTTTTGCTTTCCACTTTCTTTCCTGAATTCTCGAATGGGTTCTTTCAGTCATCTTCTGCAGGTTTTTGTTTCTTCCGAGGAGCTTCAAAACCTTCTTCATTAAATCGATTCCAGCTTCTAGAAAAAAAGTCTATTTTCCTCATGCTTCTTTCGTTCACTTGAGTTCATGATGCCTAGTGAAATTAATGCTTAATAACACGCCAATACTTCTCGATTGTGACATGTAGAGGAACAACAACTGTAAATCGTTTCCTATTATCACGAATCACATTCAAAGATCTCTCTTAACTATTTCTAAGGTCAAGAAATTAAATATGTAAATCGTTAATTTTAATTTTTTTATTATAAGTTATATATACACTTATGAATCTAAATTGTTTATTATTTAATTTTTTAATCATTGTTTTAAATTATATTAGAAGATATTAAAAGATATTTCCTTAATTTTAGGAACAACAAGTGTAACTGAAATTGGTTCAATATTTATAAAATAAGATATTGTTAAAATTTAACTGAAATACACTTAAATTATAGTGTATTTTTATGTACTGACCAATTGTAATTTTTTCCAAAAAAGAATGACAGTGTATTTGTGATTAAGTATACATGAGATGTTTCGAATAAGTGCATCCAAGAATGCTGACAATAACATGGCATATGAGGCCTCCGGAGTACGTCCTCTCTATCTCTTGTCATAGCTTACATTCACTCCATGATGAATTTTCATATAATTAATAATATCAAAAGGACGACATGGAGCCTTGTCATTCATTTTAAAAAATAATTTTGTACATTCAGAAACAATCCAAGTTGTTGCTTGCCTGTGATCATTTTTAACGATGTCAATAGTGCACCGGTGGGAATCTGTGAATTTATGAACTATCCAAATATCACTTTTTTTTTAATATGGAAGCACGTAAATACCAAGGACAAGACAAATCCTTACAACAAATATCAAACGAGGTACAATTGGCCCTAATAGTAACAAGTTCAAAACTATTGTTCATAGCAAGCAAATAAATAGCTTTCTTCAATACTGATTTGTTTGTAAACATTAATCTCGCTTCAATAGGCATGCCAACATGCGGCAATTCAAAGGCATCAATGTCAATAATCTCTATATCAAGATGTGAATGTTGAAATCTAGGTACTTCACTATTCAAATATGTTGTACTTCCAAAAGCAACAGCCAATACATAGTCAACAACCACAAGTAAATCCTTATTAGGAAATTTTGACAAAACTAAGTACATAAGCCAAGACACATCTTTATCCTTAACAATCCGAATGGGGTTGGAAATTTTGAAGTCATCCCAATAAACGGTCAAATGAGACATAGAAAGATTTGAAGACGGGAAAAGTCTACCTTGAATACAAATCCTTGAAACGAAAGATGAAAATGGAACATATAGCTCAACAACATGATAATCGAGATACCGAAAAGATTCAGTCCATCTACCATCCAAAATAGCCTTTACTCGTTGTAAAGCAATAACAAATACTTGTTTGTTATAATTCTATTATTGTATTTGAAAATTAATGCTAAAAGATTTACTCTTTATAATTAATTGACAAAAATGTTAAACAAATAGGATAGAGTTTACAAAATTTAAGAAACAACCCATTTAAAAATAATGAAAGCAAACAACATCAAAAATGATATTTCAAAATATTATAAAAAAATACATTTTTTTAAATATCTTTTAAAGATAGATATAACTAACCTACATTTTAAAATAATGAGCGTATTTTTTGCATATATGACGACAATTTGGAACACATACGACAGTTAACCCTATTGGCAATGTCCCACAACCACCTAGACGATCCATGGTCTATAGCAAGTTCACTTAGAAGAATATTTTTTTATCCCACATTGAAAGTTTAAGAGTTGGTGATACGAGCACACAAACATACCCAATCAAGTTATAGTATTATATGTATGGGATCAAACTAACAATTTTAGCTTAGAATCGAATCAATTTTAGGCATGAAATCAAAATTGAGTTTGATTAAATCGTAAGAACAAAGAAAACTTAGAAAAGTAGATATAATCTTCAAAGTAAAAAAGTGTTTATCTGTCTATTTGTGCAATTTTTCAACCAATATTAATTAAAATTAAGAATAACCTTATATATGTATGGTGTTTATTATTGTTAAATTACAACTAAATTGTTTTGTTTTTATGCGTATATATATTATCCCCCAATAGTCTTTCAGATCATCACATTTATTTTTTCCCAACAAAGTTTAAATCTTGAAAATGTTAATACTAAATAAATAAATAAAGAGAAAAACTTAAATTATCTCTCTCTTTCTTTCTTGACATACCGACTATCAAAACGATGTATTTGAAATTTATTTCAAAGTGTTTTATTTAAAAAATAATTCATTTTAAACAAAATTTGAATATTATGTCACAACTACTCAGAATAGTTTCTAATTATAAACTATTTTATTAAGAGAGTTGCAAATCAATTCAAACGTATGATTCAAAAGAGTATTTTAAAGAATGTGTATGTGGGAATATATTCATAGCCATCACTTTATCTTCATCAATATCTTTCATGTTTGGTGGTCTAATTGATTGAAACTAAATTACGTAAGTAGGTAGTTAATTGATTAGTTTTGAAAAAGTTTCATCATGAAACGTTGAAGAATTCAAAAGTAGATAGGATAATATAATATACATTAATCATCTATTGCTTTTATATTATTATTAAGCAGACTCCTACTTGCAGTTTTCCATATTCAACCTGTACAAATCTCAGTAGTTTTAATCATTCAAACAACTACATTTTATCCAGATTTATTTTAAATTTTAAATTTTTATTCACAAAAAATATTAAAAATACAACAAAAATTTAGAGTAAAATTTTGTAAATATTTTAGTTTTTTTTACTATATTTAAAAATGTTTCTTTATATTTTATAATTGATCAAATATAGAAATATTAATTATTATCCTAACTATCTAAAATGCTCAAACCTATTTTTAGCTCTAATAAAATAAATACGTGTAAAATAAGGTCAGGTTTACTCACTCTAATAAAATATGCAATAGATCGATAATAATAATAAAAAAAATGGACTCCAAAGTACAATTGCAATTAAAGTTGATTAATGATTGAAGTTATATTATGATAAGACGAATGTAGTAAACATGAGCTAATTGAAAAGTCAAATTATTACAATAGATCTCACGTAAGGTATTTATTTATTTAAGACAATAAAACTTCTTGTAGAATTTAAAATTGGATAGAATAAATATATAATAATCCTACTAGTCGGAGGCTTTTTAATTTTCTTGGTTGTAGTTGTAGTTGGAGTTATCCAACACGTGCAAATAATATTATCCGATTGATTATTTCAAAGATAACAGTGTCTAAGGTTCAACAACTATAAATATCCAACTCCTTCCCATTATTCAAAATCAAACAGTGTTACAAAAATATATAAATCTATCTATCTATATCAGAAGGCTACGTACGTATTAGGGGTTTTCGAATAGACTTCACCCTTGTCCTGTCAGCTAAAAACTCTATTGGAATTATTTGGACTTATAAAGTTAAAGTCTTTCTTAATCAAAGGGCTGGAGTACGTCTCTTGGAGTTTGAAGCTGTACTTAATGAGAATGGAAACCAAAGCTGAATGTGCTATGTCTACTCAACAATATAATTGTTGTATGCAAACATATATATGAAATAAAATAAAATAAATGATTATTATGATATATCTTGTGTTTTTTATCTCTTCTCTTTTCCTTTTATTTTCTCTAATTTTATCCCCATATTTATATTTATTTTATTAGCAATAGAATACTAGTCTTGTCAAGTTGTTATTTAGGGTTATAATCATGGTGGAAAGTTTTCATTCCAGATTTTGATAGCCTCAAAGTAAAGTACCGAAAGTTTTCATTTTTTCTTGGAAATTTTTAAAAAATATAACAAATCGGCGAAATATTTACACTGAAAAATTTCAAAAACGAAAAAAATTCACATATCTATAATAAAAATACTAAAAATGTCAATCAACGTGCAATTAATTAACCAGTTGTGAGCGTAATATATTTGGTACGCAAGATTCATTTAGATTTGGTATACGATCTAAATGATTGTGTACTTGAAGGGATAAGAGCCTACACAGCGAATTTTTTTAACCTTAAACTCAATTTAATTGGGAACTAAAAAATACCAATGCATTGGTAAAACAGTTATAGAAACTAATTTTCTTATTGCTAAGCATGCTTATAAAATAAAGAGAATTACAAATTACCGAGAAGAGATTTACTCTCGTTGATGACTCTAGATCTGCCAAATCACCAACTTTGAAAAGACTACCACTTGGAAACCTCCCTATTCTCTGAGCTAGATTTTGGTTGGTGGAAACCAAAATTGGAATGAATTGTTTTTTACTTGAGAGAAAAATTGAGAGTTGATTGTAGGCAAAAATCACATAATCATAACTATTTACCGTTCTAATATCTCCTAAAAAAGAGGGAAGTTAAGATAATGTGGGAATATGGAAAACCACCCACGTTCCCTGTTAATTTAATAAACTAATATTAAATTAATATTAATTAAATAATTAATTAAGTTAGTAATTAATAAAATCATATTTAATTAAGGAATTTTTTTAAAAATAGTAGATTTTACAAAATATTTACAATCTATAGCAAATTCTATCACTGATAATCATTGATATTCTATAGTGATAGAAGACTATCAATGATAGAATCCAAAATTTTGCTATAAGTTGTAAATATTTTAATGGAAAATTTTCAAAAATAGCATATTTCACAAAATAATTACAATCTATAGCAAATTCTATCACTGATAGTTATTGATATGTTATAGTGATAGAAGACTATTATTAATATAATCCAAAATTTTGTTATAACTTGTAAATATTTTAATTTATTTTGCTATTTTTAAAAATGCCTCTTTAATTAATATTTTATTTAAATCATATTTAAATGAATATCTCTCCCATAACTCATAGTTTTAATTTAATTAATTTAATTTAATCAAATTAAACCAAACTATTAATTAATTCTCCGATTAGTTAATTTTTAAATTAAATATCTTATATTTAATTTAATCCAAATTTGAAATGTAGAAATTTGTCTCATAACCTATGATTTTATTTTGTATCATATACACATTAAATTTTAATCCATAGTTTTAATATGAATCTAATTCACATTAAATTAGTACTTGAACTCATTCAAATATTTTATTGGAAAATTTTCAAAAATAGCAAATTTTATAAAATATTTACAATCTATAGCAAATTCTATCACTAATAGTTATTGATATGCTATTTACAACCTATAGAAGACTATCATTGATAGAATCTAAAATTTTGCTATAGCTTGTAAAATATTTTAATTTAATTTGCTATTTTTAAAAATGCCCCTATTTTACTCCCTTATAAATTAATTTTTGAGTCATATCCAAAATTAAATTTACATAATAAAGTTTAATTAAAATATAAACTTTATATTATATTGTATCATTATACATTATATTAATTTCCAAAGTAAATTTGAACATTTCAAATTACAATCGATACAACTAAATCTCATTACCCTTTATGAGCTAGGAAGGGGACCTTATGAGCCTACAGATCAGAAGCTACAACGATATGAGATTAATTGGCTAAACTCATTAACCACATTAATCAATATTCCTTAAATGTGTGTACACTTCATTAAAGACTCACAGTTGAACTCTTCTCACTCTAAATATATTTCTATTTCCATGGATATAGACCAATAACAGTAAGTTATTCCTTCACAAATGCTCGTAACACCAATTGGGTCAAATTACCATTTTATCCATTGGTTACTTCTAGTCCTTAAATACCAATGTTTCTCTAATGAACAACTTTTTTATGGTCCAACCACTAAAAAGAAACCTCTCTCATGCCAAGAGAGGGTAGGGCCCTTTATTCAAGTCTCAAAGACACCATTTAAGAAAACATTCATCTACTTAATTTAAAGTCGGGAAGAGTGAATTCCATCTTGTGTGATTATGTTTCCAGCTCTCCACTCGATCTTGTCCTCAAAATCATAAGCATATTGAGTCGACAATCTGACCACTCCCACCTATACAAATCAAAGGACAATCCCTCGCGAACAAGAGTTTATAATACAATCAAGATTAAGACTAAGTTACTTAGGTCTTCTTAATGCAATAGAAATCTGACTAGTTAAAGTGTTACATCTAGTAGTTACTATTTCATAGTTCGATCTTATGCAAACTCGTTGCATAGAATACCTTCACTCGCATATCTCTTACACGAACGCGTTGGATCATTGCGTTGTATCAAATACAAAGTGAATAATATCCGTAGTGTTACCAGGATAAGGTACTCAATCTTATCCCTATCCTATTGACCCTTTAAGCTGTATCTCGAACATTGATCCATGTATGTCTCTACATATTGTTCAAGACTTATCAAACATCTTAGGATGTTAGATTATTGGATTTATGTTATTAAGAAAAAACTATTAATATAATCAATAAAACTTATTGAAATTATAATAATAACACTTTATTAATAATGGTCAACGAAATATATTTATTATCTACGAGTTTTAGGACATAAAATCCAATAGTACTAATATCCCAACGATTTTTTTAAGATCTTCATTACAAGGATATTAGGTATTGCTGACACATCAAAACGTAAAAAAAAAAATGGAAAAAGGTCGAGCGAAGTTTTTCCAACGTCCGAATCTCCGGCAACTAGAACGTTGGTTGCAAGACGTCAATAGAACTTTGGCCGACGCGCTAAAGGGACTACGTTAGGCTGGTTCTATCTCCGCCGCCATCCAGCCGACGTCGACAATAGGGTAAGCTCGACGTCACCTCCTCGCGTAAAACAAAGATATCCCTACGTGACGTCAAGCAAAGGTTTTTCCGACGTCATGGAAAGAATGTCTATGCCAACGTATAATATGCGTCAGCATAAATTATTATATTATTTTATAATAATAATAATAATAATAATAATAATAATAATAATAATAATAAT
>CM046891.1:8810270-8870102 GCA_025688845.1 Cucumis hystrix | reverse complement strand
GGTTGTTGATTGATGTATTGACGTGTTTCTGACTGGCCCTGGACTAACTTAGAGTAAGATGGCAGTTTGGGGTTAAATGAAGAGATTGTGATGAGAACATTAACTGAGCTACGAATAACGGTTAAGATGTATAGAATGGACTGAGGGGCAAATTTTTGGTTGCCTAGTGGGTAGTTACCTTACAGGTGTCCTACGGGATCACCACCCTTTTTTGTGCATCCTTCGGGAGCACTAGACTGATATGTGCATCCTTCTGGAGCACTAGACTGATATGTGTATCCTACGGGATCACAAGACTGTGACTGTGCAGGGTACCCCATAGGAAGCTATTAATTTATTTTCTCCTAACGGGACCAGTAGTGGGTCTCTTACTGAGTATATTAATACTCACCCTTTTTTTTATTTAACTTTTTTGGCAAAGGTAACACGAGGGGCAGACCGACGAGGGACAAGAAGGAATCGTGATTTTCCTTATGGGACTGTCTTCTAATTGTTTCCGCTGACGGTTTGAAAATATTTTGATTTAACTAAGTTTACAAATAGTTAAATTTTTTGTAAATAGCATTTGAAATTTTGTATTTTGGAAATAAGGCCCGATTAACATTTTCCTTCATTTTCTTACGGTTTCAACTGAATCTTGCTATGTCTTTTGTCAACAAACGGTTTTGAGTAAACGTAACGACTTAGACAAGGTTCGAAAAGTCTGGGTCGTCACATGAATAGCCTTAAGATATATCTGATGGTGATTTTCTTTGAAAGTTGACAAATTTTGTTCATTATCTGATGTGAAAATTTATTTGAACGTTATAATGTTTGAGTTATGGAAAATTATTGGAACACATTTTAATAGTCAACAAAGGTCATCGATTTTTTATTTATTTAAAAAATGGACTCAAAGGTGATGTATTATTGAGTGGTATAGAAAGTTATATATATATATATATATATATGTATATATTATATGATCTTGCCTTTTCATATGCAAACAAGCAGCTATGCTTAGTTACCTGTGGGGAAGTTAGGGTTATTAAGGTTTTTATTTTCTCATATACACTCTATATATGAGGACTAGATCCCAACTATTGATTTCAAACTAGATTTGCTACTGTAATTTGCCTGATTTTATTGATTTTTTAAATTTTTTTTTTTTTTTATCTTTTTTGAAGAATAGGTAGACCTTTGGCTACTATCATAGATCTGTTGCACCATATCAAATGTTTCATTCCATTACAGGATTATTTAGTGTTTATATGATATAACATTCAAAAGTTTGATTCAAGGATTTGTTGATTCTTTTCTTTTTTCCTCCAAATTTCCCTTTTTTTCCTCAATAGAGTGGGCTTCTCTAAATTTTCCCTGGATGTATTGCAGTTTCTTCAGCTATAAAATCTGTTTATTATTGGGTTTTCTGTTTCCTACACTTCTTCATTACTCCCTTACACTACAGGGCGTATCGTTATTTGATGTCGACCAGCAACATGGGGCTTCGTTTTATGTCATACCCACAGAATCTATTGACGAAGTTCTCGTCCCTGTCCCTAGTAACTGCATTTGCCAGTATCAAAACTGCCAAAGGGGCTTTCTCTTGCAGTTGTTGTGTTGTTTGTTAATTCAACTTGGATGATTTTAGCAGCCAGAAGAGGCATTTGGAAAGAGTTTACTCCACCAATTCAAATGACAAATTTAACAATAAGCAGTTTATTAGTGTTGATTCGGAGCTTTATGAGTATATTCTCTCCAATGTTCGAGAGCATGAGGTACATTCTTTCTTGCTTTCTTTCTTTATTAGTCCATTTGGATTATCTTCTGGGAAGGCATTGTGAGTTGCTAGGCTGTTATTACTTGGATGGAGATGAAATAATAAAAGCTTGAGTTGATAGAATATATATGATTAACACACTCTTCCACATTTGTTAGTTAGAAATTTAGTATGAGAATCAAAACTACAATCAGTATTAATTGAGATGAAACAACATTACATGATTCAATCATAGGATATTCTGGGCTAATATCATGTTAAATCACCACGAAACTCAAACTGTGAGTTGATGGGTTAAGTTAGGTTTAATCTTTTTAGCATACAAGCCCACTCATCTATATCTTATTAAACAAACTACCTTTGATATGTGCAAGAAGTTTCAGAAAACTGTCAATTATAACAATAATCATATAGGTATTATTTTGAAATGGGATGAGTGGCATTTCACGTTTCCACTTTTCTGCCTTTTTTTTTTGTGATGAAGTTATTTCATCAAAAGAAAGAAAAACAGACGGATATGTGTCAAGATATTTTTATATGTTGTGTTTAAATGATAATTATTAGAATTATATTTTCTACAATTCAAGTAATCTAAGTATTAACTTTAATATTTTCGGTTTCATATCAGATGGATACAAGGAGTTCATATAGTCAATTCGAGTTGGATGAAGTGCGCATGGAGCTTGCTGATTTTTTGGATGGCCACATTTGATTTTATGGTGAATTAAATATATTTTGGGTTAGATAGACAAGTTTTTGTTGATATTGGATATATATTAGGTGTGATATTTTGTTGATATACTTGGATATATCTCGGTGAATTAGTTTAGTTGATATTTTTGTTGATACACCTATAGTTAGGCTGCTATTGTTAGAAAAGTTAGGCTAACTATACATGTATGTATATGTTTCCATTGATATTATATATGTTAAAATATTATTAAAAATTCTTTGATGGAAATTAAAGTTAGTTTATTCAATTGTTCAACAAGTGTGATCTCTTGCATTGCTTATATACATTCGGCTTCAAAACAGGTGCACGAAACATTATGAAGATATTTTAAAAAATATATATATATTTTTTTTAAAAAAAACTTGACTTGCAAAACATGTCAAGAGTACATACATTCTTGACATGCAAAAAATGTCAAGAAATCACATGTACTTGACGTTTATAAACTGTCAAGTATAACTCTACTTGACGCTTAAAATCTGTCAAACAAAATCACTCTTATTCTTGACACGGGATTACTTGAAGATTAAAAAGTGTCAAGTAATCTCATATACTTAACGCCTTTTACCTGTCAAGTAAACTGGCTTTACTTGACGCTTAAAACCAGTCAAGTATACCTTCCTTATTATTGACACTAGATTACTTGACACTTTTAAAAACGTCAAGTAAACCTTTACTTGACAGTTTTTAAGCGTCAACTAAGGCCGATTTTGTAGTAGTGAATGCAAATAAATCACCCATAAGGTAGGGAAAATGGGAAGGGGACTTTTCTTTCTCTAATCTCTCTCTAAGCTCTCTTTCAGACATTGATCAGAGGAAGGATGGAAGAAAGATAACACTATTACAAATGGTGAAGAACTCTAAAACTCGTCCTTCACGAGCTTCCTTAAGAGATAGAGTTCTCTAATTCTCCTCTTCCAAGTGAAGTTGGGCTTCTTTTATAGGCATACTTTAGGCAGAAAATTAAATGCTCATGTTGTATGTCCGTCCTTGCCTAAACTGAATAATTTTTCTTGCCTACAAATGTCAGTGCAGAAAGTAGTCATTCCTTGTCACATCATCCCCAACTACCACTCTTGTCTCCTAGAGACACTACTACAAATTTGATCTTTCTTGACGCACACAAATTTTAATTTCTTGATGGTAATGGCAAAAGACCATCAAAAAATATTTTTCTTGATACAATGTTTATCTTGATATAATGATATAATGATAACAACAAACAACACAAAATTATATATATATATATATATATAGTAGATTTAGTAATCAATTAGGGTAAAATATTGAACATTTTAGAACTTACTTCTTTCCAACATGAAAATGAATTTTCCCACATGTAATTTGTTTTTCTGTACTTAAGATATTTTATTGGTGTATATATCTCCTTGCTTTCTGTTATATATCTTCTTGCTTTCTATTATTTACTTTGATTAAAATTTTATAACTGAAATAAATTAAAATATTTACGTAAATATTTTAATTTATTTTACTATTTTTAAAAATGTCCCTTTTTTTTTCAGGTTCATTTTCCTTACTTGGCATTTTTCTTAGATTATTGAAATTTATCTACACAAGTTTCGGTTGAATATTTTACTAATATTATAACTTATAAACTTCTTGTTATTAAAATATATTATTCTCTAAACATAAAAGTAATATTAGTAGGTTTAATATAATGCTCTGGATAAAAGCATCTAATTAAACTTCTTGTTTGGCCTTCATGAAAAATGTTTGAATAATAAAATCGTTTAAATTAAAATGGGGGATGTGTAACAAATAGATAGATAATTACAATTTTGTACATCAATTAATTGAGATGTACATTTGATGGTACAAGTGTAAACCATTGACTTTGTGGATCTCCTTGGCATTCAGAATCATTAGGACACATGCATTTGTTAGTCAAAATTTGATGGGAATGAGAAGCCCTTTGCAAACACAAGGCTTGTCCTTCTTTATCAACCGTGGCTAGTTGAAGCTTAGCATTTGAAGCATATTTCCATGCACTTTGTTGGCTTGAGCAGTCTTTAGATAGAATTGGAGGGAGTCCATCTCCTACAGCTTGCAAACACAATATAGATCCTGCCAACTTAATTGGAGTGCCATCTTGTTCGTGACTCCAACGATTAGATGTCTTGCAGCCACTAACTCCTAGTTGGTACTTTTTGTTCATTCGCACGCATTCACCACTAAGAGGATGGTACATTATGAATGAGGTTGTGAGATTTGAGCTTGGATCTGTGTTAAAGAGCAATTGTGTGATTCATCGGTGAGAAGAAAAAATGAATAGAGACTAACATATATTATTCTTAATTAAAACATGATTCAAATGTATGTATCACTTTTTAAAAGTTATATACCTTGAAGTTTGGTTTGCATAAGCTGAAACTTCTGAAGGAATTTCGGGTTTTTGACATTTGTAAACTTAGAATCTAAGACGCCAAAGGTTTCTTCATCATTTTTCACACCTTCTCTATAGTAGTAGCTACCTTGCAATGCCCATAGGCCCCAATCAAAATCATTCTCAGTAAGATAGGTAAAAAAGCAACTCAAGAATCGATTTTGTCCTTCATTTGCTCCCATTTGGTTGATCCCAAACTCACTCACAAAGAGAGGTATTGGGTTTTGTCCTCTCACAAGAAATCCAGCTCGGTCTTCAAATCCTTGGTTTACATTAGCACAAAACGTGTTCAATGGCTTTGACGTCCAGTAATCACCCATGTTGTTTGTGAAGGAGTACAAGTGAGCTTCAAATACAAGCTTGTTGTCCAAATTGAAGCCCATTGACCTATTCTTCAAGAAGCTTAGATCGGTGTCATAACTTAGTCCAGAAACCACTACTAAAGCATTTGGGTTAATTTGGTGAACAAGTTTAGCTCCTTGGCTCATATATTGAAACCACATCTCCACATTTTGATTTGGTCCTCGTGGTTCGTTTCTCAAACTCATTGCCACCACCTTTGAATTTACATATAAATTATCATCTAATTTGTCAAAACGTCATATAAAACAATTAATGATAAATTATAGGTTGAAATACAAATATTGCCCCTATATTTTAAGAGTTGTGTTATATATGAACTGGGGGATTAGATTATTTATTTGTATCTTCCTTAATAATTTAGATGTAGTTAATTTATTGTCTAAAATATGTTAGATTAAGGATTTTTTTTTTCTCTTTTTATTATATGCTTCAGCCTATTTTATAGTTCTTTTAGAAGTAATTTAATGAAAACAAAGTAAATAAATAAACCATACCTGAGGTTTGTTTTTTAGGCTTTGAGCTGCCAAACTAAGTCCTTGTAGCCATTCTTGAGAATTGAAATAGCGATCTCCAAAAAAACCATTGCCATCATCATTACTACAACACCATCTTGGTTGGCTTATATGATTATCAGAAACTACCATAACTCCATGTGCACCAAGTACATCAACTACTGCTTCATAAGCCTCAACGACCTTCATGTTCAATATAGTAGGATTGTTTTGGGCTATACCTGCTAGGGCTTCTTTCAAATCAAAATTCTCAAAGGATTCCTTAACAGTCAAATTAGCATAGCGTGTGAACATGTGAATCGAATATGTCAAACGCACACAATTAAACCGCAACTTTGCCACCATGGCTGCAATGTCATTAAGCGGCCTGAGATGAAGACCCTCTGCCACCATGGCTTGCATGTGTCCCGGCCAATTTACACACATCAACTTTACACGTTGGCCGGTTGTTGCCTCAACAATCCATCTTCCATTTGTCGAGAGGGGCAATGAATAGGCCTTAAAAGTTAACAGCACAAAAACACAAGCTAAAGAGAGATTTTTCCACTGTTGCCCTGTCATTTTGTCCTTGCTTTCAGAATGAATGAATGGTCTCAAGTTAGCACAATATGACAAAAGATGAACTTCTTCAATATTTATATAGCAGAAGGAATAATCCCACAAGGTGTATTAAAAATTGAAATAGCAAGCTAGGATAAGAAGTTGTAACAAAGAAGCCGTGAATGAAATGTTGTAACTGAAATTTAGTTTAAAGTCTAATTTAAGGATTATAGTTCAATAAAAGAAATATATTAGCTGACTTGATGTTTAGATTAATTAATATTTGACTTGGTAATGATTAGGTTGCAAAAGTAAGTTTACTCTAAATGTCCTCTTTTTTCACTTCATTTTACTCTAAATGTACATTCAATCTTTGTTGCCATATGTATATGATCATCTATAAAGTGCTCAATATGATTGCAGTATGAGTAATAACATTCGACTCCGATACTTCAAACTCCGCAACATCATAATATGATGACATGATCTCCATGCTAAATGTGTTGTCATTGTCAGATGACTCTATATTTACAACACTAACAAATCCATCTATATCGTCTTCCAGCTCTAAAGGACACACGTTAGTAGTCAATGGACTCAAATCCCAAGCTTCATTTAAGACATTATTGTATTCTGGGATTAACTGAACGTTGAGCTCAGGTTATGATTGTGAGCCCTCATTCCATTCTCCTTTTATTTATTAATATTTTAAGTTTGAAAAACAAGTTTAAATTCAATAGTCAATCTTTTAAGGTTGAATTGTTTTAATAGGGTAAATTGGTTTTAATAAGAAAGTTTGGAACAAATTTAGTTTGGTTTAAGGCTTGGACTTTTTGAGGTGTTGAAAAGAGAAAGGTAGGGGCAAAGAGTGAGTTTATTTTGAAAGTGGGGTATTTTTGTCTATATCTATTGTTAGTATTTTTTTATATGGAGCAATTAAAAGAAAAAGAAGCGAAGAACGTCTTCAAGAGGTCTCGAGTGCCCCCCCCCCCCTTCCTTTGAGTTATCCCACTCCTCCACCTTGTTCTCTTTCGCCGGTCGGCCGCCACACCCGCTGCCAGTTCCTCATGCTACAGGACAGCTACAAACCGCGCCGCTCATCTCCTCTACATCGTTTGGTGTTGCGTTGCAGCCTTGTCTCCATGTATTGATGCATCGCTCGATTCACCAGACGACGACGTGCACGCCGATGAGAAAAGCCCCACCACGTCGCCCTCCACAAAGTCGTAAGCTGGTTCTTCAACACCTCTCTAATAGTCGTAGTGCGGAGTAGCTCGTTGGAGGCCAAGCAAATCTTTGTCCATCTCCATTCTTCTTTCATATCCAATTCTTAGAAAGATTTTTATGGTTCGGGGTTGTTTCTTTTAGGCGATTTTGAATGCCCATAAGTTTAGACATAAATTTAAGATTTTCCACAACATTTTGGATGTTAGATTTGAATATTAGAGGAGTTGGAGCTGCTGTCCAGTCGTTTGAGAACTCAAAATTGGGTTTTTTGACACAACTTTGATAAATTTCTAAACTTATTGGAGTCAATCTTGAATATCCGTTAGATTATAGTGCTGTCTTTGAGTAACTCATGATAGTGGACGGTTGATTTGAACTTAGAAGGTACTTAGGATGTTACCCATTGGAATTAAGGGTACTATGTTGAGTTCTTGGTAACATTTGGAATAGTTTCCACAGACCATCTCTGGTTTTTATTGTGGTTTGAGCTACACAAGAAGAATTAAAATATAAGGTTGGATTTATTTGAAATTTAACTCAATTTCTAACAAGTTTCGTTCATAAAGTTTGAGTAAATTCGGAGTCTAAGTGAATGATTTTTGAAGTAGAAAACAGATCATAGACTTTTCACATAATTCTGAGAAGCCTGTTGTTTTTCGAGTATCCTAGAATGTATAGGTGGAACTAAAAGCTCTATTTGGTATGGTTAGAAATCTTGTTAAATTTCCTACATTTTCTTATGAAGAATTCGTGAACTAAAAATGACAGAAAGTAGGTTAAATTTCAGGATCAAAATTGGAAATAAGCAGAAGATGGGAGTTTGCTTTACCATGTTTCGGGCGAATTTTGTGTTAATCCATGAGGAATCTCATTTTCATTCCTTCAAGTAAGTTATAGAAGATTCTAAAATGAAGAATTTGATATAAAGTACATAATTTTTTATTAAGCATTGAAGAAGTTATGAGTAGTTGAAGTTAACATCAGTCTTATTCATATTACAAAACAAGTTATGATCATCGTTCTTAAACACAAAGTATATGTAATAATAAGAAATACTGACATCACCCTCCTCCAAGAGCACCACAACACTCTTAGATAACTCCAAACTCAAAATCTCACCGATTGTTATCCTCGACTTCTTGAAATCTACAAACAAAATGTGAATATCATTAAAATTAAGAACTAATTTAACTTTAAAGTCGAAGAACTTTGATAATAAAGAGTTATGTCTTTGAAATAGAAACAAAATATAGGATTTCTTTGTCCTTGCATTTTAAACTAAGCAAGAAGTATAAACAAATGATTTGCCATGTTCTTTGTGTCATTTTGGAATGTCAGAAGGCATGCCAAAAATGCAAATAAATCACCCATAAGGTAGGGAAAATGGGAAGGAGACTTCTCTCTCTAAGCACTCACTCAGACATTGATCAGAGGAAGGATGGAAGACAGAACACAATTACAGATGGTAAAGAACTCTAAAACTCATCCTTCACCAGCCTCCTTAAGAGATGGAGTCCTCTAATTCTCCTATTCCAAGTGAAGTTGGGTTTCTTTTATAGGCATACTTTACGCAGAAAATTAAATGTTCATGTTGTATGTCCGTCCTTGCCTAAGCTGAATAATTTTCCTTGCCTCCAAATGTTAGTGCAGAAAGTAGTCGTTCCTTGTCACATCATCCTCAACTACCACTCTTGTTTCCTAGCGACACTACTACAAATTTGGTCTTTCTTGACGCACACAAATTTTAATTTCTTGATGGTAATGGCAAAAGACCATCAAGAAAAATATTTTTCTTGATACAATATTTATCTTCACGGTCATGTACGTCAAGAAAAATCTTCTTATTTTGTTTAAGAAATATGAAAAAACGAAAAAAAATGTGGAACTTTTTTATTTTCTTGATGGAAAAAGTTGCCCTAGTTTTGTTGATGGTGCACAGACGTCAAGAAAACTATTTCTCAATGGACAATAAACATCAAAGATAATATATTAGTTAAGTAGCAGTGTCCATCAAGTTAGAAAGGTTTTCTTGATGGACGAGGCCTATCAAGGAATGAATTTTCTTGATTTGCAATGGCCATCATCGAAAAAAAAAATATTTGTTTTAGATTCGTGATGGGTTTAGAATCTTCTTGATGTGTCTAGGGTTTGCTTGATGGACAAAGACAAAAAAAAAAAAAAAAAAAAATCCCGGGCAAGGTTTATCAAGAAAAATGATATCTTGATGGGCAATTTACAATTTTGGGTTTATGATAAGATCATTGGCAAGAGCCATAAAAAAATGATATCTTGATGGACATTACCCATAAAGAAAAAACTATTTTCTATGAAGCACGAAATTTGGACCATCTTTAACGGGTTCAGAAAACACGATATTCATTAATAATATTCTTAAAGCTTTACTATTTTTTTTTAATTATTAATGTCTATAAATTAATAATACAATAATACTTTTTTAAAAGTTAACGGTTGTAATTATAATTAGATTGAACTAAGTGACACTATCAAAATTTAATTAGTTATTGTGTTCAACTTTAATGAGTTGAATTGAAAATTTATAATTTAGAGTTTTTAAAATTTGTAGAAGTTGTAGAATATGAGCTTAGCTCAACTAGCACTTGTATGTATATGTGGACAAGAGGTCCACTCCTGCATTAAAAATTTGTAGAAACTGTTTTTGATGACATGTTTTGACAAGAAAACTAGTTTTCTTGATGTCTGCCTTTGATGGTCGTGAATAAAACTAGAACAAAACGTCTCTAAGATAAACTAATTAAAAAAAAATTAATCGAGACTTCAAGCCGATAGAACTCGAAGAACCAACAACTCTTTGAAATAAGACACACTAAGTGTAGCCAATCATCATCACAATCTGACCAAAAATTTTCACTCGGTTTCAATTGTTGGTGCATGAAGCAATTGACTTGTGATCATCTTATAAAAACCTTATAATAAATTCCACGATCACTTACAAATTTTAATTAAAACTGCTAGATGTCACACGTCGTGTTTCTTGAGCAGTAGAAACTAATAAATCGAATAAATTCTATGTTCGTATTTAAAAAGAAAGTACAAAAGTTACCACTCTATTATATATATATATATATATGCCTGGTATTTAAAACACCCTACAAATCATAACTTCTAGCTGTTAAGGAAAAAAGAAAAATTTCTCACCATTTGTGTCCTTTTATTATTATTGATATTTTGAAAATATAGATTAATTAAGATGAATCAAAATCGTAACCATGAGAACTAAACTATTTAGCTAATACTAAAGGTAGAGGGACCATACATTTTTATTTAAACCTAAAACTTACATTTTATATATAAACCCCACACTCATACACATTCTCAAACTATGATTTATAAAAATCTAAATACAAAAAAGTGTTGCACTATATCAAATTAAATAAGCATAGCTATGTATTATTTAATTTAAAAAAACTAATATATTTAGGAGGTAATATTTTATAATTAAAGTAAAAACTGTCTCCAAAAAAATCGTAAATGATCAAGAACGATATTCATATATATCTAATCTTTTAAATAGGGTGATAAGTCAGTGTGTTGGTTATAGTAAGTTCATCAAATCATTAGGATTGGATCTTTTGGGAGAAATTTTGATCGTCATTAGTGCAAATACATGGAGTTGTCGATGTCATATATACATTTAAATTTAATATCGTACAAATACAAATTCAATCACATTTGAATTAGAAATGGTACATATACACAAGGCATTGTCACATAGTTTAAATCTTAAAAATACAACGGCAATCATAATGTGTTGGTTCCAACGAGTTCAAACCATTGGCTTCGGGTGTCTTGGAGGCAATTTGGATCACCATTGGTGCAAATGCAAGAGTTGGTCACAACTTTTGAAGAGTTGGAGCTATCAATTTGCAAACAAAGGTTCTTTCCACCTTGAGTGAAGGTGGCCAAATGAAGTTTAGAGTTTGAAATGACACTCCAAACACTTTGTTGGCTTAAGGTATCAGTTGAAAGAGATGCCTCAAGGCCTTCCCCACTAGCCTTCAAGTATAAACCAGTGCTTGACATCTCAATTGGAGTGCCATCATTGTTATGTCTCCATCGAGTTGGGGTGGAGCAATTGGTGAGGAAAATTTCTTTGTTGTCATTGGAGACTTGGATGCATTGGCTACTTTGTGGATGATATATAACATATGAGAACGATGCATTGGAATTTGGATCTGCATATATATCATAAAAGATGTTATACAAAATGTTACTTTGATATTATATAACTGTAGATCATTTCATGTGTACTTGTAATAGTCATTTATATAGGTACCTTGCAACATGGTCTGCAATAGTTGAAACTTCTGTACAAAGTTAGGGTTCTTAATTTGAGTCCAATTAGAGTCGAGCACTCCGAAACTTTCTCCAGGCTCTGCTTGACCTTCTCTAAAATAATAGCTACCTTGCCAAGCCCACAATGCCCAATCCAAATCTCTTTTTGCAAGATGGGCTGTGAAGCAACTCATGAATCGGTTTTCAGCATCGTTAACTTCTCTTTGATCATATCCATATTCACTAACAAACAATGGAAACGGGTTTGGTCCTTCCATTACAAACCCAGCATGGTCTATAAATCCATTCATAATATTTGCACATATATTGTTCAATGGTTGTTTTACAAACTTGCTCTCAGAATCTCCACTGAAAGAATATAAGTGTACCTCGAAAACCAACTTATTGTCTAAGGTGCTAACATTCAAAGGCTTTTCCTTTAAGCATCGGAGATCGTTGTCATAATTTAACCCTGAAACAATGACTAAAACTTCGGAATTTATGATATGAATCGTGGTTACCCCTTGAGTTATATATTTGTTCCAATCATTTGCATTTTCCATAAAGCCTCGTATCTCATTTCGTAAACTCATTCCTACCACCTAAACAACAATTAAAAAAAATTGTTAATTAATGAAATAGTATACAAGTTCTTAAAAGTTTGAGTTTAGTTTTAAGAATTTAAGAAAATCTCATGATGCGAATTACATACCGTTGATTTGTTGCGAAAGCGTTGAGCAACCAAGCTAAGCCCTTGTAGCCATTCTTGAGGGTCAAAATTGTTGTTTCCGAAGAAGCCATTGCCATCATCAAGAGAGCAACACCATCTTGGTTGGCTCATGTGATTGTCAGCGATAACCATTAAACCACTTGCCCCCAACACATCAACAACAGCTTCATATGCTTCAGCAATAGTCTTATTCAACACAAAAGGATTATATTGAGCCAATCCAGCTTTTGCTTGTTTTAAATCAAGAAGATCAAAGTTTTCTTCAATCGTCCTATTTGCATAGCGAGTGAACATATGAGTTGCATATGTGAGTCGTACACAATTAAATCTTAACTTGATCGCCTCGTTTGCTAGGTCTTTTAATGGCCTATGGTTGAGGCCTTCTGCCAACATGCTCTGTGTGTGGGAAGGCCAATTCACACACACAAGTTTCACTCGGTGACCTGTTTGCGAATCAATGATCCACCTTCCTCGTGTTGATAATGGTAATGAATAAGCTGAAAGAGATGAGAACACAAATACTAAAGCTAGAAGAAGAATAACTAGAAAAGTTCTCATTTTCTTAATCTTTTTCTTTTTCTTGCTTTCGGGATTGTGAGTGTGATGAGAGAAACATAGCCCATACATTGCCTTATATATACACACACTTCTATGTAGTTTGAAATTTGTTCAAAGTTTGTTGTGAATTTACAACTTAGTTGTCATACCTTTTCTAAATTAAGAAGCTTAATTTAGTGCATAATATGTGTTTACAATTTTTTTTTGTTGAATATCGATAAACTTTGCTAACAAATTAATGGTAAGTCTCAATCAAAATTCCAACCAACATAAAATAAATTTCCTTTTTGTAATTTCTTCTTTTTAGATCAAATTTTGGAGCTTCTTTCATCCATCTCTCAAATTAGATATTAAAATATTGACTTAGGTAGAAGCTTCAATTTTATATAATACTTCTTGCTATGTTTCTATGGTTTTATTTGTTCCATACATACAATTGCATATTTATATAAAATTATTATTTGGGGGAATAAATATATTATTTCATGTTGGAAATTCTTTTTACCCATTCAATAAATAATAATAAAAAAAAGAATTCTAATTTTTTTTCTAACTCTTAGCTTCTTAGATTGAAACCCTCTCAAAGTTCAATATTAAGAACAGCTTGATTAAAGTTTTTAATTTTTTGAACAAAGTAGTAAAGATTAAGAGATTAGTAAGCATACCTCATGAATACCTCAACTAGGTTAACATATCTTTAACATCCTTCTTCTAGAGTGATTTAAAACTCATTGAACTTTTAAATTAATTAAAATTTAAATAATTTGTTGAATTAGAGACATGACACGCTTGTTATTTTTATAACATAAAAATCCCAATTTAAAGTTGAAGATAATATAATAAGAATATATTTCTTAAAGTCTAACAAAATACACACGAATCATTACGATAAATGACCTAAATTAATTTGTAAAATTTAGACTTTTTAAGTAAATATAACTATCAAATGTATGTAATGACGTGCTTGTCCAACTTCAAGACTTTGGCTTCTTTTTTTTTTTTTTTTTTTCATTTTATTGGACAACATAAATAAGTAAAATGCTGCAAAACAAGATAAATTTCTAAACAAAAATAAAAAGATATAATGATAACAACAAACAACACAAAATTTTATATATATATATATATATAGTAGATTTAGTAATCAATTAGGGTAAAAACCCTAAATATTGATCAACATTTTAGAACTTATTTCTTTCCAACATGAAAATGAATTTTCTCACATGTAATTTGTTTTGCTGTACTTAAGATATTTTATTGGTGTATATATCTTCTTGCTTTATGTTATATATCTTCTTGCTTTCTGTTATATATCTTCTTGCTTTCTGTTATTTACTTTGATTAAAATTTTATAACTGAAATAAATTAGAATGACTCAAAGTTCGATCTCTTCCAAATACATGCCTTGACTTATTTAACTGTGATGATTTCAAAAACTCATAATTAATTTTTGTTTGGACAAGATAACCCAAGAATTAAATGAACATTATAGTTTCATATGAGAATAACTTACCTATCAAACCCTTTTTTTCTTGGGGAATTTTCAAAACTAGCAAATCTTACAAAATATTTACAACTTATAACAAATTCTATCACTAATAGTCATTGATATGCTATAGTGATAGAAAACTATCATTGATAGAATCCAAAATTTTGCTATAGCTTGTAAATATTTTAATTTATTTTGCTATTTTTAAAAATGTCTCTTTTTTCTTTCAGGTTCATTTTCCTTACTTGGTATTTTGCTTAGATTATTGAAATTGATCTACACGAGACTGGAAATTTCTGGAAAAGTATGGAATTAAAGACCACTAAGATTGATTTATGTTGGTCTTTTATGGCTTTAAGACTTTAAGTTAAAAGCTAAGGGTTCAAAAGTGTAATTTTAGCCTTTAAAATATGTAGGCTTTAATGCAAATTGAAGAAGAAAATGAGAATTTAAGCCTTTAGAAAATAAATAGCTTAAATGCTAGTAACGAAGTGTTTTGAAAATTATTGTGGCGTCTTGCTATGTGAAGGTAACTGAGAGGTATAAATCTGTGTCTCAAGCCAAACCGAAGTGGGAAAAGTGTATAATCCTAGGGGAACGAGTTCTTTTTTTTTTTTTCTTTTTTATGTGAGAGGTTACTTTCAAACATTTGATATGAAAATTGTTTACCTTGGTTTTACCGATGAGAACGTTTTGTTTGTTTATTAAGAAAACTCTGTTTTAGCTTTGAATTGCTTGAAAAAGTATGAAACATAATTATAGATGTTGGTTTATGATAATGGAATGTGAAGGTTGGTTTTCGAACCACAAAACCAATGTACCAAGGTGATTTTTACTCGTAGGCTACATAAATGTGTTTCCGTAGCGCCACCTATGGTTATCAGGGGGTTCTGGAGCTGAAAGAGGCCCTGAACGGAGATCCGAGAACCTGAGTCTAGTTGAGGATATGGAGAGAGGATTGAGATATGGCTTCGAGCCTAGTTTAACCATGGGTGGATGACTTTATTTACACATAGGAGCGGATGCATGTTGTTACTATGGTAGATGCTAATTATGCGTGAGCTTCGTTTGGCCGGGTGTTTCCTTGTGGTTATGGATCACATGTGAGCTATTCGGAACCACGTGTTTAGTATGCTATCATGGTCAGATTGGATGGATGTTACTATTGTGGCGGGTACTAAATATGTGTGAGCTAGTTGTGGTCGCATGATTCCTTGATCATGTGCGTGCTACTCTTGGTCGTATGTTTAGACGCCTTGCCATGATCGGGTTGGCTACAGGTTTGTTGGTTGATTGGGGATTATGTCATTATAACGTTTTATTTAATACATTATTATCGATGCATATTTACACATCTTATTAAGCATATTCTTCTTCTTCTTTTTTTTTTTTTTTTTGTATGTATATAGTTTAAACTTTTGTAATTCATCATGGGGTGGTTAGTCTCATCTAGAGAGACACTATAAACTTGTGTTTTGGAAGATCCCTAATTAGTTTGAATACTTATGTATGTAATACGTAGTTTGCACCTTAAATATTACTTGAATTTTTTAATCTGTCTAGATGTGTGTGGTGAGACACAACTAGTTGTATGTGGTATCTGAAATGCATTTATAATTTTATAGACGTGGAAACGACTTCTTTTTCAGGTGTGGTTACCTCACATTTTAATTTTAGGGGAGATGCTGTCAAAATTTTTATAGATTTCTCTTGACAAAGGTGTTTTTATAAATCTTACGTTTCAAAAAAATGTTTTAAGGAGTAGATTCACACCACGATCTATTTGAAGAAGGAAATTTTAGAACGGGGTGTGACAATGATAGTTTAATGTATTTTTTTAGCCATTAGAATAGTAAATGGGGCTGTACTACTCCTAGATTGATGGGATAATATTAATACCTTAGACACGAAAATTGCAACTTCAGACACCTCATCACTAATTAAGAAAATGAAGATCCACTTGCACTTCAAGAAATTGGGGCTTTCCCGACGTCGCAATAGTCGCGCTCCAATATACACGTCGACCAAGACTAGTAGTCCCGATGTCGTAGTTAAAGAGGTCAACAACAGATAAATTATATATTTAATTATCACATTTTCCTGACGTTTGTGTGTAGAGCGTTGGGAAGGGAAAAGCAGTGTCAATGTCTATGTTGATTACGTTGGGGAAAGTATACTATAAAATAATTTTTCAACTTCCCTCGATGCCATACAAGTGACATCGAGAGAGGTGGATCCTATTCGCTGACATTTTCCTGGGAAATATGGGGGTATCCCGACATCTTCTACGTGCGTCGATAGTTCCCCTATAAAAACCAACTTTCAGTTCTGTATTTACCTAACTGAAAAGGAGAAGGCCGAGAGAGATAAGAGAGAGACCGAGAAGGAGAGAAATTGTCATATGTCTCCGTCGTTCGTCGTCGTCGCTCTTCATTCCGATAAGTGGTCATGTATATGACCTATTTTCCATTTATTTGGTCACACAACCCATAGCACTTCATTTTTTTCTATTTACTTGTTTCATCCTTGATTTGATGATGACACTGATGACAAATTGTTAGTCTTAAAGTATAATTTAGAGTGAAAAGAAAATAAATTTTACTCTTGAAAACAACCCTATGAGGTATGTTTGTCTTTCTCAATTACCATAAGAACAAAAAAAAAAAAAAAAAAAAAAAAAAAAAAAAAAAAAAAAAAAAAACTAATGTAACATAAGATTAGCAAGTGAGCCTAAAAAACACCTTCTCACAAACCATGGTTATGCATGTATGAATTTATAGTTATGCATTATATTTTCACTCACAGTGGGCTAAATTAATTTATAGCTATGTATTATATTTCGTTATTTCAATATTAATAAATTAATTGTGTTTGCCTTTGTCAATACTCAAAGACAATCATATGTTAAATTAAGATACATCACTAATGTTGTCTGATTCTTAGATTGTTTTAGTTAATTAGTTTTTGTTTTTAGATTTCAAATTAGTTTTACGTTTTAGATTTTGTTTTAGTCGTAGGCTTTAGTATTGCCTTCAAATTTAGTGTTGTTAGGATTTAAGATTGAAGCTGAGATTGAAGTTGAATTTGAAGTTAAATTTTGTATGTTTTTTTATTGACTTTCTCACTATCTTTACATCTATTGTCATAAAGTTAGCATTTTATTAACGTATCTTGACATTGAATTACATAAATTGTATGTACAGATTGTATATTCTATGTGTGTTTGATATAAATTTGTTGTATATTTTAGAATTACAATCTGCTATTGAAGCAACGAAGAAATAAAAGAAAAAGTATGATCGTAGGGACATAGGTTGTAACACCAAAAAAATTAAGGTAATTTTAAATTTATTTATCTTGGATTTATTTAATTTTATTGGAATTATTTGAGTGTTATTTTAGATATTGGTTGAAGATTATTTGTTTATGTGGAAATTAGGATGAATTGATTATTTTTGAAAGAATATTTAATTAATTATTGAATTTGGTAAAATTCAATTCATGAGATTTAAGGATTTTAATTAATTATGTATAAATATATATATAATTAATTATGTAACGGAAGATAAGAATAATTATATTATTGGAGAAAATATAATTATTTAGGATGATATATTATTAAGATATTATATTTTTTATTTTCGAAAAAAAACAAAAAGATGATTTGATGGAATAGAGTTAATGAGGAGAGAGAAGAATTTGGGTTGTTATTTTAATTAATCCCCTTTCGGTTTACGTGCAGTTCATCTTCACCATCTTCTTCACCACACAAAAAAACCCTAGCCGTGCTGCCCTTACATCATCCCTGATCATCGTTCATCTGCCACAGTCGTTCGATGAACAGCTCGCCGTCAGCCCCACCGTCAGCTTTTGACCATGCTTAAACATCTCTCTGTTGTTCGAAGCCAGCCAAGTCGACCTTCGTCTCCATTGTGTCTCTGTCTCCTCCTCCATTCGCAGACTCTCTCTCCGTCTTAGGTAAAACCAAACAGTCATCGTCCGCCGGCCAACCACGTTTCATCACATCCGAGCCAACGGTCGCCTCTCCCAGCCACGTGCTAGCTTCCCTCTTTTGCCCAAGTTGATCCTTCCTCCAACGAACTACAAGTGTGTAACGACCCAACTCTTTATACTGAGCTGAAGTCATTACTAGTAAAACAAATAAAAACTTTTTATTTAGAATAGAAGAAAAATACTATTTTAGAGAAAACGCCTCGTAATTTCATTTAAAATCAATAATAAATAAAATGTGTGAAGAAACTAATAAATAAATATATCATTTAAAATATTAGTTCGAGCCCTTTACAATAAACGAAATATCTAAAAAGTAAACCTTAAAAATAATTTTCTAAAAACATAAATGCGGAATAAAACATATATATTGTCCCTCTATGGTGAACCACGGTCTGTTCTGGTCATTCACCAGCTTGCCTTAACCTTTACCTTAACTTGTAAAATTAAACATAAAAGAAAGGGTGAGTATAATTTATACTCAGTGAGGGATCCACTATTAGTCCCGCTAGATGTTTGTTAAATTCCTGTTAGAGTCCTGTAGAAAGGTACTGTTTAAACATTGTGCTTCTGAAGGCACACTATCCAATGATCCCCTAGGGAAGCATCTGGGCTCTCGGTGATCCCGAAGGAACACCCTAAAGGAGAGTCGGGCTGTAAGTGATCCCGTCGAATCACATATAAAATTGGCCACATAGACGTAAATAGGTGGTGATCCAAGGAACACCCATATGGTACGACTCTAACAGTAAATCTAACATAACATCATAGTCTACATAAATATATCATATCATAAATATCATAACTCAGTCAAACATAACTCAATCGATCATATCATGTTTAATCACAGCATGCCTCAAATACAATGTATCACAGTCATAACATCTCAGTCATACATGTTTCCCTTAACTACCTTAATACATGATACAGAATATATGCATGCAACTTTAATGTGGGGATCCAATAGGAAAATCCCTTACCTGGAGATTAGCTAATCCAAAATTATTCTAGCTTTCCAACAAGCAAATCCTAGAGTTGATGTTGAATTCCAATTCAACCTTGGGTGGATAATTCCACAATTTGAATATTTCAAATTAGCCAACTAAACCTTCAAAACAACCAATAACTCAACTTAAATCCCATCCGACTGAAAATTTTAGTTAAGGACCAAAGCACAATCATTCGGGTGTACCAAACTCAACACAAACTCACCCAAATGGCTCAAATAGGTTGAAAAGACTAAAATTGAAGGCAACTCGGCTAGAAGAGGCTTCAGCTCGCATCTTGGGACTCGCAGCTCACGTTCGGTTGGGGTGTGTGGCTCGAGGGCGAGA
Source organism: Cucumis hystrix (assembly GCA_025688845.1). Taxonomy (NCBI): domain Eukaryota; kingdom Viridiplantae; phylum Streptophyta; class Magnoliopsida; order Cucurbitales; family Cucurbitaceae; genus Cucumis; species Cucumis hystrix. Next base: position 8,850,128 of record CM046891.1, on the reverse strand, counting down.
AGGTCAGCGCGGACGTGAGGAGATCGGCTCAGTCGGCTACGCAGGAATGGCTCGGTGAAGGAAACGTGGCTTGTCTTCGAGGAGAGGCACCTCAGATTGCTTGCACACACGCGGCTTAAAGGCGTCCTAACCAGTTGACTCAGATTTGGACGACGCGACAGAGGAGGTACTGATGAAGGCGGCAACGTTAGATGGCAGAGAGCATCTCGGTCATCGGTGAGGCGCGAATGAGCAGCGGCTAGCTTCAACGACGAACGCACGACGCCCGGCTAATGACGAACCAAACTGCTTGTTTGTGGTTGACTACCAACGTGCAGCTGCTGGCGAAAAGGATCTGATGGAGAATATCTTGACGGTGGCTAGAGTTCTTTGTGAGGAAGAAGGTGATGAATAGTAGTGCACACTTCACGAGACCCTCTATTAAATATATCCTTATTATTATTTATTTTCCCCAATTAACTCATCTTTTCCTTTTTTTTTCATTCCAATTAATTTCTTCTCTCTCTTCATTAATAACCCAATCAAATCATCTTCTTTCTAACATTCCAAAATCTAATTTTTTTTTTCAAAATAATTATATTTTCCATAATATAATTATTTTTTCTTTCTCTCCAAATATCTTTTCTTAAAATACTAATCATTTACATTTATTTCTCTTTAATAATTATATTATCCCCATAATATAATTATATTTTTTTTCCATAACTTTATATATATATATATATAACCAACCAATATCCTTAAATCTCACCAACAACTCAATTCACCCGAAAATAATTTTAACATTAATAATTTAACCAAGATAATCCAAATTTCAAAATTGTCTTATTTTTGGGGTGTTACAACGTGCGTCGAAGCTCCCTGGTTATCGAACCGTTCAAGCTGTGTCATAGATCTAAGCTAATCTGCCTATTTAAGCCAAGCCACCTTCAATTTAGCCCCAACCTATTTGAGCCAATTTCCTATTTTGGTTACTTTTTGGTGAGTATGTGATTGGGTTTTGGTATGCCCATCAAATAAAAATTTCTTTGGTATAAGTAATTTAATTTTTGGTTAAGTTGAATTTTCTTAAGTTTGACTTTTGTTCTTTGAAGATTGTTGACTAAATTCTTCGGAGTAATTGTTTGGGAAACTCTATCTCAAGGGTTGAATTAGTTTCACCCTCCTTCTTGGTAAGTTGGAAACCTAAGTAATTAATTGTTTGATGATGGTTATCAAACTATTAATCGAACTCTTATTTATGTTGAGGATTTATCTATTTGGAAGCTTTGAACAGAATAATTTTTGTTAAGCTAATCTCGAGGTAAGAGATTCTACCATTACACCTTCGACAATAGATTGAAGAGCTTGCATGTATGTTTTCCTTATTATGCATTAATGTAGTTAGGATGCATAATGTACTGTTAGAGATGATTGATATATATTGATGGCTACATAGATAACCGTTATGTATAACTGAGATATGTGCTGATCGAGATATATTATGAATATGACATGCTATGACTGAGATATGAATGATTGAGATATGATATTTATGATATGCTACATGTATAGGCCATGGTGTTGTGTTAGCTTTGTCTATCGGAGTAGTACCCACGTGGGTGACTCTCGGGATCACCACCAGTATATGTTTTGGTCACTTATAGCCCGATTCTCTGTAACGATCCAACTTTTCTACCAAGCTCAGATCATTACCATTTAAATAAATATAGACTTTTTTTTTTTTTTTTAAGATAAGAGAAAATACTAAATTTAAAGAAAACGTTTTAAACATTCAGTTAAAATCAATAATAAAGTATGTAAAGAGAGAATATAATAATTAAAAAATAAAAAATAAATAAAACACTAATTCGGCCCTAATCAAAATACAAGGAAAATTTTAAAAGTACTCATAGTTACGAAAGTAAAATATTGAAACATAAAATGCAGAAGCAAACTTAAATTGTTCCTTATGTCGAACTACAGTCACTTCTTGTCATTCGCTGCCTTGTCTTTACCTCTACCTTTACCTGTAAAATTAAACATAGAAATTGTGAGTGTAAATTTATACCTAGCAAAAGACCCACTATTAGTCCCGCATAGGTGTCTGTTAAATTCTCGTTAGAGTCCTGTAAGAAGGTACCGCCTAACTATTATGCTCTCAAAGGCACGCTATCTAGTGATCTCCTAGGGACACATCTGGACTCTCGGTGACCCCGAAGGAAACAACCTAAAGGAGAGTCAGGCTGTAAGTGATCCCGTCGAATCACACATAAAACTGACCACACAGGCATAAATAGGTGGTGATTCCGTGGGACACCCATATGGTACGACTCTAACAGTAAATCTAACAGAAAATCATAGCCTATATAAATATATCATATCATAAATATCATAGCTCAGTCAACATAACTCAATCATGGCCTATCTAAGCATAGCATGCCTCAATCATAAAGTATCACGGTCATAACATGTTAGGCATATATGTCTCTCTTAACTACATTAATGCATAATACAGAACATGAATGCAACTTTAATGTTGGGGTTTAATAAGAAAATACCTTACCTGGAGATTAGCTAAAATAATAATTCTTTGGTTGTCAGTCACTTCTTCCCAATACTCGGTCCTAAACATGAATAAAATTAAAATTAACAATTTGTCAACTACCACCCAACTAATTAATTAAGCATCCAACTTATCCAAACTTACCCTAAGATTAAGGTTGAATCCAGCACAGCATTGAATGGGAAAATGCAGCCTCAATTCTTCAACTTAACACTTGAACCTTCAAGCAACATAATTCAACTTATTCCAAATGCAACTCATTTAAGATCTAAAAGAAATATTTATTTAAATGTACCAAATCCAAAAAAAACTAAGCAAAACTCACCAAGAAGTGGCTCAAAAGGTACCAATAACAGCTTGGTTTGGATTAAGGCAGAAATGGCTCACGGGGCTCGAAAGAAGGAGAGTCAACTCAGGTGCGGCTTGTGGAGAAGAAATCGACTCCAGCGAGTGAGAGGAGAACTCAGCTTGGACGGCTCGCACAAGAGGAGAGTGGCTCAGACTTGAAGCTGACAGAGAAGTAACGCAACGTGGACGACTAAAGCTTGCAGACGTGAACGAATGCGGCGCAGATGACTGACTAAATCGGGTGGCTAGCGAACGGCTGGGATGCGCGACTCGTGACACTTCGGCTTTGGGATGAATGGAGAAAAAACACTACTAGAGGAGATTGGACAGATACGCCGAGTGGAGAAGAAACATGGTGCAGCGGCTTCGTCAGTGCGATCGTCATCATGCGGAGGAGCTACGTCGGTCGTAAGGCTCGCATTGGCCAGAGATGCACAGTGAAGAGGGGCGACGGCTAGTGTTTCAAGAGGAAGAAAATTTTGAGGAAGATGATGAATAGTGAACTCACGGTTTACGAGATGGTCTTATGTATTAATAATATTAATAATAATAATAATAATTATTATTATTATTATTATACCTTTTAATTAACTCCTTTCCCTTTTTACCTTTTTAATAATAACAATCAAACCTTTCTTCTGTCCTCATTAACTCTAACCCATCAGATCAAACTTTTCGTCTCTATTTTTATCTTCCCAAAACCATCCTTAATAATTTCCTTTTTTCTCCCAAAAATGAAATTATTGTCAATCTTCCATACTTACTTAAATACACAAAATAATTCACCAATACCTTAAATCTTACCAAAATCACACAATCTTAAGCAAAGCAAATATAATAAAACCACAAATTTCAATCTCAATAATTAATTAAATATCCTTCCAAAATACTAAATTTCCAAAAATTCAAATAAATTCTCAAAGAACACCCAAAATTCAATATAAAAATTAAAATTACCTTAATAGTTTTGTGGCAGGTGTTACATTCTCTTAGATGTTCTTTTAGGTCACCGAAGACTAGTTTCTCTTAGGTGTTTCTTCGGGATCACCAAAGACCATATGTGCTTCCTTCAGGATCACTAGATAACGTATGTTCGAGAGCACGATAGTTATGGGGTACTTCTTTTCAGAACCCTAATGGGAAGTGAACAGACACCTAGTGGGACTAGTAGTGGGTCCCTCACTGAGTATATATGTTTATACTCACTCTTTCTATGTTTAATTTTTCAGGCAAAGGTAGAAGTAGAAGAAAGCTGACAAATGACAAGAAGTGACCGTGGTTCGCCATAAGGGAAAGTTTATGATTGCTTCTGCCTTTAAGTTTTCAGCATTTTGATTTACAGTATTTTATTTAAAATTTTAGAACTCATGAGTACTCTTAAGATATTTTCTTACTATTTTAAATAGGGCCCAAACTAGTATTTGACCTTTACTTTTATTTTTGCATAATCTATTTATGATTTATAAATAAGTATTTAAGGTTTTTATTGAAAGATTTAGTACCTTCTTTCATTTTTTATTTTTTTTTAAATCTTTATTTAATTTAATAGTAATGACCTCAGTTTAGTATAAAGTATTGAGTCGTTACATGGGCAAAATGTGCAAAGAGGGAAGAAGAAATCAGAACTAGAAAGTCAAATAGTAGCAGCTAGTATGATCATAGGGACATGGACATAATGTGCAAAGAGGGAAGCATATTAGCTGCGACTATTTGACTTTCTAGTTCTGATTTCTTCTTCACTCTTTGCACATTCTGCTCATTTCCCTAGATCGTACTAGCTATAGTCATGCTCAGGCAATGTCCAGAAGTTGAGGAGACTAGCGTCAGCGCTTAGAATTATGTTTTTACTTTTACTTTTTATTCTTCATGTACTTTCAGAATTTACAAATGTGTACTTTTGTAACATTTGAATTAATTTATATATAAATCCAATTTGGTATTTTAATAATAGTTTTTATTCATTTTACGTTAATTGCTTTTAGAATTTTGTCGAATTTAAATCGAATATAATCCCAATAGTGAAAAATTAAATAATAATATATAAAAAAATTATAAAAAGATTTTCTCGACGCACAAAACACGTCGGGCATGGACGCTCATTGCCAACTGTTTGACCACACTGGAAAATGCTTTTTCGACACCGTTTGCTAGTCGGCGTAGACCCCATCGAACAAAAGCTTTTGCCAACGCCGTTGGGTTGCACGTCTGTTTACCCTATCACAATGCAGCATTGCCGACACTCTTCCCGACGTGGCATTTAGCATCAGGTAGACACGTTCGACACGTTTTGTGAATTTTACCGACCCATGTGTGCGTTGGGCAAACCCCTACTTCTTGTAGTGTTGATTACTAATAACAAAAGCAGATATAACAGGTTTCACATTATACAAACACTTCCAAATCAAATCATATTCAGTAGAATTTATCCCATTATACAAACACTCCTCAAATTTTATACTATCGTCAACATTATTCAACCCTTTTATTTGACCTTTAACACATTCTTTCTCTGTTTCCTTCCATTTCTCACAAAAAATAACAAATACATAGACATCCTACAAATACGTAAAGAAAATTATTAAAACAACCAAAATCTCGGAGTAAAATCATTACGCACTTGGCCGAGATTTAAAAACCCTATACAATCTCAAGGAAAATATACAAAAATTTGATTGAGATCTTTAAATGAACACCGAGATTATGTAAGAAAATGCATAAAAGAAGCAACTGCTAGCCTATGCAAATGACATTTATGTAAGCTATATTCACCCAATTTTCCTTAATGGCTTGGTAAGATACGAAATGTGAGAGTGGATGAGGAAAGAAATGAGAGAAAGGACCAAAAACTTTTGGGAGTTGTCGGAGTGAAACTTCTTGAGCAAGCCATTTCACTAATAAAATAATAATATTTTTGAAAATGAAAACATTTTCGTCAAAATCGAAAAAGTAAATCCTCATATGCATTTCATTATAAGATTTTAAAACTTGGGATGAATCATGGCACACGAACTTCACATCAAATCTTAGGAACAAGTTCGGCCGAGATTGTCTGAGAAAAAAATGATTTTTTAAAAAGTGAGCTAGTTTTGAAATATTAAACCAAAACTGGTCATTTTTTTTTACAATTTCTTCCCATGGTTGTCAAACGACAACCACAACAACCATCTTAAAATATCTAATAAGTGAGCAAGTGTGTATGAGAAAAATTAAAGAGAATTTATTCTTATAAGAGAATTGGATTTCCTCTCTAAGATAGAAAGTTTGTAACTTTACTTGTAGTTTTTACCATAATTTTTTTAAGAGTTCCAACGGAAGTTTAGCTCAATTGGCACGTAGATACCCATGGACAAGAGGTCTCGAGTTCAAATCTTTTCATCCCTGCATTTATTACAAATTTGTTTAAGAATTTTACTCCAAAAGCAATTACAATTAAACATTAAAATTTCATTACAATTACATAAATTTTTCATAATTGGTTTGGTAAACATCACCTAAATTGAAAAGTAAAATTTCAATACTTAATAATAGATCTCACCGAAGATATTATTTATTTGAGACAATAAAACTAGTTGTAGAATTTAAAATTGGATAGAGTTATATATATATATTAATCCTCCTAGTTGGGAGGCTTTTTTTCTTGGCAGACATCCCAGCTGGAGTTAAGACTTATCCAACACGTGCAAATATCTGATTATTTTTAAGTAGTTCTAATCATTCAAGCAAATATTTTTAGGGAAGTATTTGTTTTAAATTTTTATTTTTATTTTTATTAATGAACTTAATTTAGTAAAATATTATTTGATTGAGTTAATAGTATTCATTATTATTTAACTACATAGAATGCTGTTACAAAGGTCAGTGTACTATAATAAATGAGAAGTCACAACACTTAATTATAGCAAAGTTAGATTAAATGTATTATTTATTTAAGATAATAAAATTATTTGAAGAATTTAAAATTTGTTAGGATAACATATTACCAATTCTCCTAGTTGGAGGCTTTCATTTTCTTTTTGAGCCGACCTAGTTTGACTTCATTTACAAATATGAGTTTTAATCATTCAATTAAATACTATTTTATGTAGGTATTTGTTTCAATTTTCTATTTTTATTAACCAACTTAATTTTGTAAAATATTATTTGATAATAGGTATATTAATTGTTATCCAACTAGGCTAGAATGCCCAAACTTATTTTATGTCCCAAGTAATTTTTTTGTAACAAAATTATAAATAAGAAAATCAAATTAATTTCAATAGTTAATTACTACAAAGTAATATATTGTTTTAGTTAAGGAAAAACAAAAGGCAAAACTAACTATATTTCTAAATAGAAAGAGCTTATTAGAAGGCTACCTACTATGAACACCCTATTGATATCCTTATTTAATTTAATGTGGGTCCAAAAATTAAATAATGTTTCGTTATTTCAAAGATATCAATTTCTATAAGCTTCAACAACTATAAATATCAAACTCCTTCCGGCCATTATTCAGAAAACAAACCAGTGTTACAAAAGTATACACATATCTGTCTATATATTATCAAAAGGGTATTACAATGAGTTCGGAGGATATTTTACTGCCTAACGTTGATCCAGTGCCAATTAAGGATGTTGATAGCGAAGAGATACAAGGATTTGGAGAGTTTGCAGTGCGTGAGCATAATGAAGCAACGGGAGAAAATCTGGAGTTTGTGAAGGTGATAAATGGGTTGGAACAGGGACGAAGGGGTCTTCGAATAGTTTACACTCTCGTCCTGTCAGCTAAAAACTCTAATGGGATTATTTGGGCTTATAAAGCTAAAGTCTTTTTCAATCTACGGGCTGCAGTAAGTCTCTTGGAGTTTGAAGCTGTACTTCCTGAGAATGGAAACTAAACCTAAATCTGCCATGTCTATCCCCAACAATAATATGCAAACATATCTATGAAATTTATTAAAATAAAATAAATTATTATTATATATATATATATATTGTGTTTTTCTCTCCTCTTTACCTTTCACTCTCTCTAATTTTATCCCATTTTTACATTTATTTCATCAGGAATAGAACCCTAGTTTTATGTCAACTTATTTATAGTTATAATTCTCGTGTAAAATTATTTCTATTACTACGGGTAGAAGTTTATATAAATTTTTCTAAATGTTTATATAAGAAAGTACAATATTGGAAGGTTATTATAATAATTTATATATTATATAAAAATCCCTTGAGGCGTTTGGGGCATAGGGTAGTTTATTGTAATATGTGGTTATTATAGTCCGTGAGTTATTATAATCTGTGTTTGGAGTGCAGATTATTATAATCTAAGTTATATAGAAAAAATTTCACTATTTTATTTTTGCAATACACATTTTTCAAAGTTATTTACTCAATCTGGTTAATTATATTGTTCATTTAATAAATTTAATTATAATCTTTATAAAGTAATTTCCCCATTTGTTTAGGTTATTGTGTTTGAAATTATGTTAGAGATACATCCCTACAAAATCGTGGACGAATTTTAAAAGATAAGAAAACATCACAACCAATTAATTTCTTCAATATGTGCTTAGTGAAATATAAATATATAAAGTTCCATAACATTTCTAATTAAATTTTAGGACAATACAAACTTAGACAACAAGTTCACAAAATAGAAGTATAAAGTAATAAAATCGACAACTGGTCAAACGTTATCTTCCAAAAAAAGATTGCAATACTCCAATTTAAGTTATGTTCAACACGACAATAATCCCTCTCTGTCATCCATCCTATGGAATATGATTTGCATAAGATTTACCCTACGAAATATAATTTGCATAAGCTTTATCCTCTCTCGACTATGTAGTAATTTGACTTCTGTTGCACGCTTTTATTTCGGTCAATTTGCAATTGCTTTTAATTGATCATATTCAAATTCTATTGCAATTGTTGAAGTTGAATTAAAAGAAAAGTATATTAAGACAATATGTAATTTTAATTTATTCCTTCTGCAAAACAAGAAATCCTTTATTATAGATTAATTTAAATGGAAAAGACAAAAAGAAGAAAAAAAGAGTGATGAATTAATGACTTTTTCAATTTTTTATTTTTTATTTTTGTAAGTGAACGTGTTTTTATATGTGAAGAGTTTCTCTATTACTTTTCCTCTCAATTTCATTTCAACACACAAAGAGAACCTATTTAATTCCCTGTCTTCTTCTTCCTTTTATGGTTTTGATTTTGTTTGATTGTCAGAATTTTCAATTAATACATTTCAAACTGAAAAAAAAAAAAAGAACAGAGAGAGGAAGATGATCAAGAGGAAGAAGAATAATTTAAAACTGAAAAAAAAAACAGAGAGAAAGATAGAGAGAAAGAATAATGAATTTAAAACTTAAAATAAAAAGGAAAAAAGAAAGAATAGAGAGATGAAGAGGAAGAAGAACGAATTCAAAACAGAAAAAAAAAATGAAAAGAACAAGAGGAAGAAGAATAAATTTAAAACTGGAAAAAAAAAGATGAAGACACTACAAGAGAGGGGTTTTTCTGACGCGCTATAGCGTCGGGACATAATGCCCGGCACGTCGGGGAACGGTCTCCCGACGTATTCTGCAACGTCGAAGGCTGCGTCGGGACAACCGTGACGGGAGAACCATATCTGAAGCACCACAAACGTACATTGGCGGTTCATGTTCTTCGACGTCGTTTCCAACGACATACTTTATTCGTCGGCTTAGCCACTGGGATCTGTCGACGTGTAGGGTGCGTCGGGAAACGAGCCTCCGACGCAAGTTGTATGCGTAAAAAATAGACCTGTTTCTCAACCTTTTGCCCGACACATTTTCTGCGTCGGGAATAGTTTTTTTTTTATATTATTATTATTATTATTATTATTATTATTAATTTAGTTTTTAGTTTTTTTTTTGTTTCATTTGTAATTTAAATTAAAACTGAACAACCAAAATAACGAAATTGAAATTGTATTACAATGACATAAATGTCAGAAGAACATAGTCTTAAATTCGAAAAATGAAATTAAAACAAGAAAGCAATAAAACAAGAAAGCAGGAAAGTCACGGACACCTCACGGTCCTCCATGTGTCCGAGTCAATTCTTCAATCTTCTTCATCATTTCTTCCATTTGTCTAGACTGCATCTCGGAGAACTTTCTCTGCTCTTCAATCATGCGTTTAGTTTCTTGAATCTCTAGTCGTTGTTGCTCAATGAGGATTGCATTAGCTTCTTCGACCGCTGTAGAATGTGAAGAAGTGGTCGAAGAACTGCTACCTGAACTTTTGCCGGACTTGGGCCTGGGTCCCCAACCAAGACCTTTTGAGTAGCCTGGACGCTTACCCAAAACCATCTCACAAATATCATCATCAGAGAGTGGCTGAGAACCCTCTTGGGTAGACTGGGACTGAAGTGCAAGCATTTGACTCTACAAGAAATAAAATTTTATGTAAGTTATGAATTAGAGAAGGGTTAAGTACATAATTTAGACAAAATCAATTTTAAACTAACATGCGCATTCGCAGCTGCAGGCGAAATGAATTCTCCACTTCGAGCGTGGGTTTCTCTGAATAATTCAAGTCGGCCGACTGGTATACCTCGTTCTTCAGCAAGGTCATGTTGTCGTTGCAGAAATGACTTCGACCCACTACTATGACAGTAAGGCTGCTTCTGCCTAGCAGCCTTATTCGTCCACGATTGCTCCTGCATGAAAATATGTTTGTTAAGAGTACACACGCCCGTTAATAAAATTAAGTAAAATAACACATATCATTGGAATTATTAAATCTCACCTGAAATGCACGGGTCATGTAGTGATCACAGAGGAAGTGCCAATCTTCAATACGTCCCACCAATATGTTAGGTGGGTTGGCACGTGCCTGTTCTGGGTCGCTGAACCGTTTGAAATGTCGGTGATAGTCACCCCTGAACTCTTTAAAAGACGTGAGCATCTGATGCTCAACAAATCTAGTAAGTGGTTGATCGTTGAAATCAAGCACGAAAAAGCGCTATGAACAAAAAAAATTCACACATTAGTTTTCTTTATATAATGCGGTGTATGTCTCTACAGAAAAACTAATGCACTTTTGAATTTACCTGCAGATCGTCCTTGACGACCTCAATGTATTCTCTCCCAACATCAGCCCACTTAAGACAGCGGACTAGAAATGTATTTCTCACACACACACCAATGGTGTTGGTGAACCGGACAGCATGTGGAGATATTGGCTTCTTCGCTCCTAGAGCTATGGTAATTAAAATTTTACCATTTCTGTGAGCGTACCTCTCTAACTCCAAGTTTTGAGACTGTTGACTCCTCCTGGGAGTCGGAGTAGGTTGAGACACATGATCTGCTGTAGAAATGAGGAAAGTTATATATGTTACAAACAAATCGTGGCTAAAAATATTGTTCGTAACTAACACTCACTTGATGTGTCACCCACTGAGGACGTCGTCGGTCCCACGTTGTTCAAATCATCGCGTCAAAAGTAAGAAATAGAGCATCTGTGTCCACAAAATTAGTATTTGGGCATGAAGAAGACATAGTACCTGGACACATATAACTCAAAATTAATCAAACAAATTAAATATGAGTACATGAAACTGAATGCATAAAATAATGAAATATGTGGATACGTGGTTCAACATCATTCGTCATCACTAGATTCACTTTGATGGGACAATTGATCATTCTCATCGTTCATGAAGTCGTCAGCAATAACGTTTGAACGAATCGGTCTTTCAACAATTGTAGGATCAACGTCGGGTCTGCACAGAGTGTCATCCTCAACTGTCTCTCCGAAGTGATGTCCGTCGTCAACGATTTCCACTATATTCAGTTGTTCATTGTCAACATCATCGACTTCTGGCACATCCCAAATTCGTTTATTCTGTACCACTTGAACAACCTTCCAATTTGTACCATTTTTTTGGTCCTCTATGTAAAATACTTGTTGTCCCTGCGTTGCAAGGATGACTGGTTCGTCGGCAAACCAAAAACTGGATGTGTTGATTGATTTGAAACCTAACTTCGCATGTGTCCTATGACTTTTGCTGTTGTCTGTGTCATACCACCGACACTTAAGTAGCCAGACACGTCGTCTCATGGGATAATGAACGTCCAAACAGTTCATCGATAACACCGTAGAAGTTATTATTCTTACCACCGACTACCATTACTCCACAGTTTTGAGTAGTGCGTCCGGAATCTCGTTCCACCGTGTGAAATCTCACTTCACTTACAATGCATCCAATATAAGATCGAACGTCAGTCGCTGGTCCCATCGCAAGCGAAAATAAATCAGTGGAAATGTTTTCTCTCTAACGCATTTCTATGACCTGGTTTTTAAACCATTAAGGAAATGCTAGTTGGTGTCTTCTGTTAAACTCCCGAGCATTTTGAACTTGTGGACGTATCAATCGCAAGTGTCTCCTAATAACAAAATGTTATATAATGAAGACGTAAAACATAAATTATAAAATGAGGTAAGTCAAAGGTTATAAATTCTTACTTGCGGTATTTCGATATTTCACCTACATTGTTGAGAATGTACCAGTGAAATAGACGTTTCTCTTCCCGTGATAGAGGGCGAACGCTTGATGCCCCTAATGGTCTTACTTTTTGAATGAAGACTTCGAACTCACCCATCACCTCATCATTCGGAATGCTATCATCATTCTGTTCATCTCTAGTGAATCGCGTCTCAATTCCACTTAGATATCGCGAACAAAAAGTTCCTGATTCATTCATCAGATATGCTTCTGCAATAGACCCCTCAGGACGTGCTTTGTTACGCACATACTGTTTTAATGTGCGTAAGCTTCTTTCAATTGGATACATCCAACTGTAAGAAACTGGTCTAACAATCTTGACTTTGTATGGTAAATGAACGACAAGATGTACCATTACGCTGAAGAAGACAGGTGGAAATATTCTTTCCAATTTACAAAGTATGACTATAATATATGTGTGTAGTCTGTCCAACTCACTTATTCGTATCGTTCTGGCACACAAATCACGAAAGAAGTTACACAGTTCAGTAACAGCGGTGTATACATTTTTTGGTAAGAACGCTCGAGCACCTATAGGTAGAAGTTGTTGTAACAAAACGTGACAGTCGTGCGTTTTGAGACCTGAAATTTTCCCTTCTTTTTCATGCACACATCGAGAAATATTAGAAACTAATCCATCAGAAAACTTCACTGATTTCAAGAACTTGCAAAACTCAACTCGCTCGCTACTAGTTAATGTGTAACTCGCATGTGGCTTCACCAATCGGTTACCAACTTCTATGAGATGTAAATCCTTTCTAATTTTCAAATCTTGTAGGTCCAATCGTGCATTCGTGGTGCTTTGGTTTTTTCTTCAATATTCAACAACGTACCAATCAAGTTGTCGCAAACGTTCTTTTCAATATGCATTACGTCTAGTTTGTGACGTAATAATAATTTCGACCAATAAGGAAGTTCGAAGAAAATGCTTCTCTTACTCCAACAAAGTACTCTCTTTCTTTTCTTCTCCTTTAATGCAGGATGTTTACTAAGAACTGGAAATTCCAATTGATCTACTTGTTCTATTACTTCGTGACCATTCATTACCACTGGAGCAGCCCTACGTTCTACCCTGCCATCGTGCAGCCTACTTCTCTGCCAAACATGGTTATCACAAAGATAACGTCGATGTCCCATGAAAGATATTTTTCCTCTTATCCCGAAGGATGATCTATCTCCCATGCATATGGGACATGCCTAATACCCTTTTGTACTCCACCCCGATAAATCACCATAAGCTGGAAAGTCATTTATCGTCCACAACAAGGTTGCGTACAACTGAAAGAAATTACTGGTAAGGGAATCATACGTACGCACCCCAAAAGTCCATAAATGTTTAAGTTTCTCAATCAAGGGTCTAAGGTAAACATCAATTTCCCTACTAGGAGATTTTGGCCAAGGAATGAGCAATGTCATGAAAAAAGTTGACTCTTTCATGCATTTCCAGGGTGGCAAATTGTAAGGAATTAACATCACAGGCCACATACTATACGAGGTACTCATATGACCGATTGGATTAAAACCATCTAAAGCTAACCCCAGACGAATGTTCCGTGCATCTGCAGCGAAATCAGAAAATTCAGAATCAAAATGTTTCCATCCATCCGCATCGGCTGGATGTCTCAACACATCATCTGTTTGAACACGTTTGTCATGGTGCCATCTCATGTCAGAAGACCCTTGCAAAACAAATAAGCGTTGCAATCTCGGTATCAAAGAAAAGTGACGCAATACCTTATGCAAAATTTTTTTTCCTTTGTTATGATCAGGACTAACCTTATACCGAGACTCACTGCAAGTTGGACAAAACTGTAAATCCTTGAACTCCTTCCAATACAGGACACAGTTGTACTTACAGGCATGAATAGTTTCATATCCCAGCCCCAAGTCACGCAATTTTCGTTTAGCTTCGTAGAATGAACTAGGAATGTTGGTACCACACATTGGAAAGGCACTCTTTATTAAGTCTAACATCATGTCAAATGACTTGTTACTCCAACCGTTTAAAACCTTTATATGCATCATCTTAACCAAAAACTTTAGGGAAGAGTATTCGGGACAACCGGGGTATAACTCACTACGAGCTTCATTCAATAAGTCATGAAATATGTTTGATGTTTCTTCTTCTATGTCTACACCAATCAGAGCTTCTATTTCCCGTTCCTTTTCAATGGGAGCTTGTAAATCATTAAGCATATCAAACATTTCATCTTCTTCATCAAAAGGGTTACTACTAGTTCGTTTATCAAAAGGGTTACTACTAGTTCTTTCATCAAAAGGGTTACTACTAGTTCCTTCATCAAACCTTTCAATACCCCTATGTATGTTCACTACATCTCCATGATACAACCATTTTGTATAGGAGGGGGATATTCTGATGGTTAATAGATGTCGCTCTAAACCCTCTAGTGAGTACCAGCTTGAGTTCATACATCTCTTACATGGACACCTTATTCGTCTGAAAGCATCGACGTGCAACTTGGCAATCTCTAAAAATTGGGACACACCCTTTCTATACTCAACCGATAACTTATTCCTAAGTTTCATCCAACTCGTATCCATCGTTAAACACCTAAAACATGAAACTCATTAGTTCTATATATTATTAATCCCTATCAAACCCTAAACTTAATTACTCCATGAATAAGTTATGGCAAATCATCCCTCTCTTTTATTTGAAAACTAAGTTTGTAACGACCCAACTTTTCAAATCTAAGTCGAAGTCATTATTTTAGCACAAAACAATTTGTTTGACACAAGACATAGTAAACTTTAGTTAAAACAATGGGAAAATCGAAGAAAACTTTATTCGAACCCTGTTTCAATAAATAAAATTCTAAAGTACTGTTTACCAAAAATAACTATTTGTAAACTCAGTTCAATCACAAAAATGTTTAAAACCATCAGCGGAAGCAGTGTAAAAGACATTTCCTCTATGGCATTCACGGCTCCTTCTTGTCCCTCGTCGGTCTGCCCCTCGAGTTACCCTTGCCTGAAAAGTTAAACATAAAAGGGTGAGTATTTACATACCCAGTAAGAGACCCACTACTGGTCCCGTTAGGGGAAAAATAAAACTGTTAAATTCCTATTGTGGGTACCCTACACTTTAACAGTCTTGTGATCTCGTAGGATACACATAATCAGTCTAACGTCTCGAAGGACGAACATATCAGTCTAGTGTTCTGCAGAAAACACATATCAATCTAGTGCTCCTGAAAGATGCACAACAGTTGGTGATCCCGTGGAACACCTACCAGGCACACTACCCAATAGAAAAACTAACAATTTTCCCTCAGCCAGTTCTAACCTTTTAAACATTCATTTCAAGTTACAATTCAAGCTATCATCATATCCATCTTTCAGTAAATCACATATACAGTCAAATTTCTCAATTCTATCACCAAGTCAGCCAGTAGTAATACAACACATCAAGCAGTCAAGCTATATACATAATACTCCTCCCGGTTCACAAATACTCTAACTATACTTTAATATACTAATCACACATTCTAGACATTTTCCATAATGTTTACATAAACATATTAGACAGTCATAACCTGCTTGTCATCACATCCACATCTACATATATATATATATATATATATCAGTCAACCATATCGTACGTTCATCATCACTTCTGCATTGATATACATATCATATCCGACACCCATACTCAGTTTAGAGATATCCACACAGTCAACATATTTGAAATCCATGGTAGAGTCCAGTAGTAGAAACCCCTTACCTCCCTTTTATGCAAGTTCTTCAATCGAACTAAGTCCAATAAATCAAATCCTAAAACATAAGCAAACATAAAATCAATATGTTTCTACATAATTTCGTTTCTCCAATTCACCCCAAATGTGAATTTGGCAACTTACCCAAACCGATGGAAAGTCCAACTCCACCTCAATCCTATGGAAAACTCAAGGATTCACTCCTTGATTCAATGTGTACCCAAATCAAGAATTAAGCATTTCTCCACTGATTAAGCCCAACAATTAACATTTAACGATAGGCACGAAAACAACGGAACCCACACTTTAACCTTACCCAAATCTTTCACCCAAAAATCCACAGAAAGGTAGTAAAACAGAACCCACAGCTGGCTTAGAGAAGAGGCTAGGCGCGCGGCTCACGGGTGGCTTCCGCGGAGGCCGAACGGCGGGGGTGCAGCGGCTGCTCGGTCTGACGAAAGAAGATGTGCCGGAGGAACCTTGTATTAACGAAAACTCGGTGGATCTGGACGACGGCGCCACAGACTTCGCATAAACGAGATTCGACGGCTTGGTTTCGATTTTGACATGAACGGTGACAGGACGCGACGCTTGGCAGCTGGCTCGACTGGGTTTCGTTTCAATTGAAGAACTTGGTCGCCGATCGTGTGTGTGTTGGTCGGAAAAAAAGAGGGGGCGACGACTATGGTGACTCGGGCGTGGGAAAGAAGAAGAAGAAGAAAAGAAACGGGGGGGGGGGGGGGGGGGTCGCGCGAGAGGAAGAAGAAGGAAATTCTAATTTTTTTTTCTTTTTTTTTTAAAGAAAATTTAATAATAAAAAAATAAATAATAATAATTAACAATAATAATAATAATATATGATTATTATTATTACCTTTTCCTCCTTCACTTCTTTTATTTTCCATTAGATAAATCCAACCAAAAATAAAAATCTAAAAGAAAATAGAGCAATCTGATTAAAATCAATTACCTAGAGTTCGGAGTGTTACAAAGTTCAACCTATACTTAGGCTACCATAACCGCAGGATAGCCAGAACAAACAAATTAACCAAACACTATATCTACTAGCAGAACCAAAACATAATTCATACGTTTGAATTTCATAAAACACTCAATTTTATTCATACAACATTTGTTTTATTTACATTAATCAAACACTCATTACATAACAAACTAACCTTATACATTAACAAACTTACAATAAATATTTATATTAACAAACTAACATTATAAATTAATAAAATTACAATAAATATTTATACATTTATTAACCAATTCACACAATTCAATTTCTAAAATACAAACATACAACATCCAATTCATAAATTCCAAAAAACTAAAACATAATTCAAAATTCAATATTCCTAAACTAAAAACTAATTCAAAATCCTAATTTGTTATGTAAATAAAACAAAAACACATAAAAAAAGGTATACCGATATGTAATGACGATGGAAGCGGCAACGGGGACGGCAACGGCGACGATTTCACGATCTCCCTCTTGGTCTCTCTCTCGACCTCTTCTTCTTTCACATTTTCTTTCTCTTTTCTGTTTCCATTCTGTGAAGGATGGATTAAAAAGCTGAAGCATTCCCGACGCACATCGAAAACTTCAAAAATTTTTAGGTATTCCTAATGCATTCAAGGACACGTCGGGAATACCTAACCCATATTCCTGATGTGTCACTTATGGCGTCGGAAATACCTGACCCTATTTCCGACGTGACTGACACATCGTCGGAGTAAGGCATCACGGACAATTAATTATCTGCCCTTCCTCCAACGCGACACTGTAGACGTCGGTAATACCTAAAACATATTTGCGACGTGCAACTTATGGCATCGGGAATCTCTGACTATTCTCGACCCAACTGGCACATCGTCGGAGGAAGCGACACGGACAATTAATTATTCGCTCTTCCTCCGACGCACCTGTCACCACGTCGAAGGAAGCTCAAACGATACATTTAATTGTTCACCATCTTCCGACGTACCTGTCCCCACGTCGGAAGAAGGCCGAACGACACATTTTAATTGTTGACCATCTTCCGACGCAACATGGTGTACGTCGAGAATAGGTGGCCATGCCTGACGTATCGAGCACCGCATCCAATGAAGTGGCATCGGGAAAAAGTGGTCGTCTCCCAACGCTTTTTTTCCTGATGATTTCTCTGCGTCGGGAAACCCCTGATTCTTGTAGTGAGAGGAAGAAAAATAAGTACAAAACTAAAAAAGAAAAAAGAAAAAGAAAGAAG
The DNA here is from genome assembly GCA_025688845.1 of Cucumis hystrix. NCBI lineage: Eukaryota > Viridiplantae > Streptophyta > Magnoliopsida > Cucurbitales > Cucurbitaceae > Cucumis > Cucumis hystrix. Next base: position 8,831,718 of record CM046891.1, on the reverse strand, counting down.
AGATAGAGAAAGAAGAAAGAATTTAAAACTGAAAAGAAAAAAAAAGAACAAAGAAAGAAAGGAAGATGAGAAAAACGGGGAAAGAGGAAGAAAAAAAGAGAAGAAGTGCATGGTGTGAACACATTTTTAGGGGACTATAGATCCATAATATAGGTCCCAAACAAGGAGTGAGTTATTATATGAGATAACCGTGAATGGCAAAACAATGGAGTACAATTTGGAAAATAGCAAATCTAAAAAATAATTTGATTTTTTGCAAAAGCGCTTGAATTAAATATTTTTTTGACAATTTTTCAACCGATTTTACCCCTTCATAGAATGAAACTCATTTTTGTCAGATACAATATAATTGTGCAGAGTAAAATAATGGAACATAACACAAATTTACAAATACAGTGTATTTGCATATCATTCAATTTTATAAAAATATTAAATAAATATTTATTTTCGGGATTGATCTCATTTAACCAACATCTCCTAGATTTATGCCTCAATTTATACCCAATTTTTCAGATTTGTAGGCTTTAAATCAAAGGATTAACAATTTATTTTTATTAATATATATATAATAGCTATTTAATTCACACTCTTTTTGCTATCCATAGAATGATTGATAATATAATTCTTTCATTATACATTTTATAAGATTTGGTTAATTCGTAGTAAAATTTTATTATATCATACAAATACAGAATTTTTCATGTAATATTTGGTTAATTCTTGGTAACATTTTACACCAGATTTTCGGTTTTGTAGGTTTCAAATCAACTATTTAAAAATTTATCAATTCATAAAATATATACTAATAGCTATTTAATTCATATTCTTTTTTCTATCCATATAATGGTTGATAATATAATTTACTCATTGTACGTTTCATAAGGTTTGGTTAATATTTAGTAACATTTTATTATATCATATATATAAACACAATTTTCATATTTATAATTCAATGTTTATAAATATTTATTTTATTATTTGAATTTGAAAGTTTAGTTGAAATATCTCCAAAATTTCAATCTATAATTTTATCTTTCCCTAAGATCATGCATTTGATATAATAACAATTTCATATTAAGATTTTATTTCCCTATAATTATGCATTTAACCAACCTTTCATAAAATTGTTCATTTAACTTAATAATAAATTAAAATTAAAATTTCTATAAAATAGTTCATTTAACGATCATTTCATAAAATGATTTTATTTTCTCCTATAATTATTATGCATTTAACGTGCATATTATTATTTTTTAAAAAAAATTATCATCCATAAACATCATGATTGTTTCCCCTAAATTAATGGCAAACATAATTTCAAAATTGTAGGATAATATTGTTAATATCCTTTTTATATATTCTATAAGTGTTATTTTAAAATTGATTTTAAAATTTGATTAGAAACTGCCAAAGTACTAAAATTTTGATTTTAAATATCAAGATCTCATAAAAACCGTGATAATAGTGTGATTTTTATCTAAAAAAGTTATTTAATTGTACCAATAATTTTTGTATGACATTTTTATTTTGAATTACACTATATTCTATTTTAGTTTCACTACTAGGAATAATTTAGTGTTTGCATTCGAATTTCTTTTACAGCAGGTTTGACTTTATTGTACACTTTTTCCATCTTTAGATCTTTCTGTATGATGCAACAATTCAAACCTTATTCAGATTGTCGAAGACAAGGACGTGTATTGGCTTATGTTGGTATTTCGAAATTTCTAGTTGTGGTTGTTGATTATGCACCATTTGAATCACTTGCAAGATTTTAAGATATCACTTGCAAGATTTTAAGAAGATGAAAAAAAACCGAATGAAAGAGGAAGGGATTTAGAATGCCCAGAAGTAATCTATTCGACTATTGCTCAGAAGTGATCTGTAAGAAGATGAAAGGTTTCAAATGGTTTTCGTTTCAAATGGTTTTCTTTAGAGTTAATGAAAGAAGGAAGTGACAAGCTGAAATCCAAAAAAAAAAAAAATCACTGAATTTTAAATTTTGCAGAAGGTGGAGCTTCCCACTAATTGCAAGTTTTTTTATCTTTATGTTTTTGGGGGGAAATTTTTATGTAGCATATGTTATTCAAATATCGTATATTTGAGGTATAGGTGAACAATTGTATTTTTCAGCTTGAGTAGGGGTATTTAAGAGATTGTTTCATTTATTTATTTTTCTAATTTTTATGTTTTGCTATTTTAACAATTTAAAATTATTTTTGCTATTTTCCCAAAGTAAAACTTATAATTTGCTATTCTTCTTGACAACTCTATTTTAATTGGGAGGTTTTAGTATAATGATGGGTCATATATATATTTTAATCTATTTATGAAAAGCCCTTTAATTAATGTAGTTCAACGAGCAATGTTTCATAATTGAAGGTATCTTTAACTAATATATCTTAAAATGATATACTATATTAGAAGATTGATTTAAATTTTCCAAAATTTTCAGAAATGTTCTAAATTAACTAATATTTTACACAAATATAAGACCCAAATGACCAATTTACCCATCTTTATTATTAATAATATATTAAAAAATAGAAAAATAAAAAAGAATAGTGGATCATGATTAATATTTGCATTTATTAGATATTCTATGTAAATATAGTAAGTGATTAATTCTATTATGGGTAATATTATAATAAAAAAAATTCCTTAATTATTCTTATTTTAGTGATTTTGTTCAAAAAATCTTCCCTCTCGATCTCTCCCTCACTTTCCAATCTCTCTCTTCGTCCATTTTTTCTTTCGTTTTGTATTGTTTTTAAATTTATTTCACCTAATTATAATATATATTGAATAATACGGCGTATATTTTATGAATGAAAAGTTCTTACATCAATTTGTTTATATAAGGTGGACCGACAATGAGAGAAATCAGGGACATGAGTTACAGTTTAGAAAATTAAAAAAAAAAAGGTAAAAGTTTTCTTCTTCAAGTACGTTGAATATTGATTCCATTTTCTTCACAAAAGACGCCGAATAATAGAAGATTGGGGGAAGTATAAGCGGTGAAGAAGAAGAACATCGGCGGCCAACTGGTACAGTGATCTTTCGAGAAAAAAATTGGCAAAAATTTAAGGTTAGTAAGAATTTATATTTAGTATTTGAAATACATTATGGTATATTGAGTATATTCGAGATAACATCATTTATGTATTATTGAATATATTAAGTAGTATATATGTAACAAATCATAGAAAATATATGTATTATGCAGTAGTATATATGTAAGAATTCAAAAAAAATATTGATCAGATACATAATCTTTGTATACAGTGGTATATAAATGCAGTAAGGAAAAATCACAAAATTAAACTTGAAGAAAAATAAAATATGTGTATGTATTATTGAATATATGTAATAATATATATGTAACAAATGACAAAACATAAATGAATTATTCAGTAGCATATATGTAAGAAATAAAAAAAAATACTGAATAGATATATATTATGTGCATATATTGGTATATATACGCAATAAGAAAAAATCACAAAACATGAAAAAGAATATATGTATGTATTATTGAATATATGCAGTAGTATATATGTGACAAATTGCAATCATAAATTTATTATTCAGTGGTATATACCATAATATATACGAATGATGGGACATTTAATAAAAATTTTATGTTGAACAGGACAGGAAGATGAATTGAGTAATAAAAAATTAAACAAAATAGAAGGAACATGACCGGAATATATGCTACAGAACAGAAGAAGGACAAATTTTTTAAGAAAAAAAATATATGCTACGAAACGAAAGAAGAAATAATATACGAAACGAAAAATGAAAGAAAAAAAAAACTAACTGTATATTCTGTAGCAAATCAAAAGGGAAGAAGAAAGTAATTTTTTGAAATACAAATCAGAGAAGAAAGTCGACGCCAGAATCAATGGATGAAAATAACGAAATTGAAGGAGGAAGAAGACAAAGTTGTCGCCGGCACTGGAATAAATTTCGTAGATTCAATACGTGGTGATGAAAATAATGGTATACAATTATATTTAATTATTAAATAATTCCATATTAGAAAAATATTTTATTTTTTATTGAATTAATAAACTATTTCTAATTAATTTTTATAATAAAGTTATACATTAATTAATATCATAAATAAGGAAGTTATCATTTAGATAATAAATTGAATATAATCTAATTAAGGAAACAAATTGAATTTAATTTTGAAAATCCTATATAATTAATAATATAGATATGGTTATAATTGTCTTAAACATATACGAAATTTTAATCAAGAAAATAAATCTTAATTTAGGACATTTGTGAAATTTCGTAGTAGATTTAGGTCTTTTCACTAAATCTTTCCAATTTAAGGAAGGGGTGTCATAGTCGGTTTGGTTTTCTTTGTTTTTAGTTCAACGAAGAACCCATTCGAACCGATCAATTTTATAAAAGAAAAATTACATTAGATGACAAAAAAATTTAGAAAAAAACAGTTCGTAGCACTTATTTTTTGCATATTACGAATATGACAAATATGACAAGTAATTAACGATATCAGACAGTTATCGGAGAGCTATCAGAGGGTTATCCGCTTTTAAATTTGCTATTTCTGTAATTTAGAAAATGTAGTGACATTGTAACGCTCCGAAAAATTAATATAATTTTTAGAGATAATTATCTTAGTTTTGTTTAATTATGTTTAATTTATTGAGAGTTTATTTTAAAGATTATTTGATTTTGTGGACATTAGAATTAATTATGTTTGATGAATATTTAAATAATTAGAGGATTTGAATTTGTCGTGTTTTTTGAGAATTTGATTTAATTTTATGTTTATGAGATTTCAGTAAAGTGAAAGTTATTTGGTTTTATGAAAATTGAAATTTATTTAAATAATTTGGATGTTATTTAATTAAATTGAATGGTGAAAAAATTTGTTAGAGATTTGATAATTATATATATGTATAATGAAAAATAGTAAAGATAATTCTATTTATGAAAAATTAATTATTGTGAAGATAATTAATAATTTGGAGAAAGGATATTGGTTCAGAAAAAAAAAAAAAAAGCAAATAATAAGATATGAAAAATACAATTGTTCATCTAAACCTAAAATACATTGTAATTTGAAATAACATATGCTACATAAAAATTCCTCAAAAAATATAAAGATTAGAAAAGTTGTCATTAATGGGAAGCTTCACCTGGTCAATTCATCAAAGAATTCGCCACAACATTTGACGAAAACAAATAGGGACACAATGGACTTCTTCTTCAATTCTTCTCTTACTGTGTTTGTCTTTTGTCGGCTGCCCCCTCTCTCAATCTCCCTTTCTTTTATCTAATAAAACCTAAAAGAAGAAGATTCAAATAATTGCAAAAATGTCATTGAGGCATAATTAAATCCTAAAATTTAAATTCAAATTGTTATTAAGAATATATATTAAAATTTAAACTAAAATTGTTATTAAAATTTTAATTCAAATTGTTATTAAAAATATATATTATGTATTATTTAATAAATTGTTTAAAATATAACAAATTTGAAAATCTTGTATATATATTTGTCATTATTATAGAAGAGGTTGTTGCAATCTTGTCTAGCAACAAAATAACAAATTTAATTAAGATTTATCAAATTTAAATGATGTTTGCAAAATACACTGTTTTCGTGCTATTTTCAATATATATCATGTCTCTTTTTATGAACTATTCAAATACACTATATTTGGAATATATAAATTATCCTATACCCAGACGAATGATATTATATCTTGATTGCCAAACTTTTTACCTTTTCATGTCCCAAATTTGTTGTTTATAACATCATTCATACTTGACATATACTATGTTTGGAAAATCTTAATTCTATTGGTTGTTATAAATTTTGGTTAATTAAACGACCGTGATTATGATTCAATGATACTATTTAGAAAATCGTTATTTTCCTTTATGTAAGGAAAGCTTTCCTTGTTAAATGCATCATAATTAATTATGTTACATCTAAATAATATTATAGGGAAAAATAACAAATAAAATTTTATGGAAGGATCCTTAAATGAACTATTCTATGGAAGTTTGAATTTCAATTTATTATTATGTTAAATGAACCATTTTATGGAAGGATCGTTAAATGCATAATTATAGAGGGAAATACAATCTTAATATGAAGTTGTTATTATATCAAATGATATTGATAAAATATAGGGAATAATTGTTACATGCATAATTATAGGGAGGATCCCATTGCTATTTCAACATGTATAATATTTTTACTAAATGATCGACATACCAATCTTGTCCCATGACACAATCCATTGGATGGATCCAAATTCCTCATTAACAACGTTGGTAAAAAAAAATCAAGAAAGTATTTTAGATAGTAGAAAAAATGTTACAAAATCTTTTCAATTTAAGTCTTTAAATTTGTATTGTTGATTAGAATTAATAAGATATTTAATTTTTAATTAATTTCTAAAATGTTAATGAAAAACCATTTGCATTCCAACTTTCACATCTTCCATACTTTAATTCCACTAAACTAAAATTAATTAAAAAACATAGTGAATAAATGAAAAACCATTGTTTACATTCAACTTTTCACATTCTACATACTAAACTTAAGTATAATTAATTAGAAAATTAGTGGGAGAGGGTGAATCTTTTATAATCTTTTATATTATAAAAGAAATTAAAAATGAATTTACAATAAAACCAAATATAAATTTATAATATGAACTAAACGCAAGGATATAATGGAGAGAAATTTTTTTCTCTATATTGAAAGATATCATCCTCTAATCTTTCAAAACCCATATTATTTTGGTCCAACAAATTCAATTCTAGAATTGTTGATATTAAGTAAATTAAGAGAAATTGTTGAATAAGAAATTTTGAGACCAATCACAAATTGTCACATCATTTATTAAATTAATGATAAAAAATGCAAATAATTAAATTTGAGACTAATTAAAATTGACATGTGCCCCAAATTAAAAAATTGAAAACATAAATTGGCCAATTCTAATAATGCTACATGTTTTCATTTTAACCGTTGGATCAAGTTAATCATTTTGGTTCAATTAAATATTATTTACTTGGACTAAGTTCAATTAAGCCCAAAAATAAGTTTAATTGAGCCTAGAGACTAAATATAACCTAAATCCATGTGGTTGAGTCCACGAGTCTGATCCATGGACCAACCAAGCTCAAGCCCATAAAGCCCACCAGACAACTCTATAAATAGAGAAGTTCTCCTTATTCATCATGGGTTGGAAAATTTTGACTTCAGAAGGTCTAGAGAGAATTCTCCCAAGAACTAGAAGACTCCCTAACTTCGAAGTCGACCATCCTCGAAGATGGAAGCTCCTTTGAATATAGAAATTTTTCCAAAGACTCCAACTTTCCTCGAAGATTGAAGCTCCTTTGAAGATACAAACTTTCTTCCAAGACTCCAACTTCAAGAACATCACGTGCTCCGTTTTCTCAAGTCAAGCGTAGGCATTCAACCAACTTGAAGAACATCTCGTGTTCCGCTTCTTCAAATCAAGCGTATATGTTCAACAAACTTCAAAAACTTCACGTGCTCCACTTCCTCAAATCAAGACTAAGCATATAATCGAGAGATAATCAGAGGATCAAATTCTAGAGATTGAACCACATCGCATCAAATCAACAAAAATACAACATCAATTCAAGTTCAACACCACGAATCAAATTTCTCCGGAAATCTTGTGCAAACAGAAATATTAAAAGCAGAAATTTTAAAATAAGGAATTAAAAGTGGTGAATAGTAGCTTTTTGAATTTTTCTTTTAATTTTTTTTAAAATTTGCTTGGTAAGGAGGTAGATAAGGAGGTAGAGAAGTTCCTTATATTTCCAAATATAGCAAAAATACAAAAACAAAAAAAATTGAAACTATTTGAAAAAATATAGCTAAGTTATATCAAATTCTTTTTAGTTTATTTAAGTTTTTTTTATTATACCATGTAACTTGTAAATAGTTAATTTTTTTTTATTATCTATAGAGATTTCTCTTTTTTAATTAATTGTTTTTTGTTTAATATCTTGTGATACAAGATTTTCTTTTAATTGCTATCTTGTCGTATAATTTGTTGCCAATGGAAATTATTTCCAATTTATCTATTTTAAAAGTCACATCAATCCACGTCAGAGTCTTTTAACTTAATAACAAAGTTAACATAGTTAGCCACTAAACATTAGATTATACTAGAAATTTTATTAATTTATTTACAACATGTTTATGGTAAATTGAATTTTTTTTGTTAGAAATTTAAAAATAAGGTCTTTTGATCTATAGAAAAATTTACTGGGTATGATAAAATTTTCATAAATAATTCCTAATGAAGAGACTATCAAAGAGGATTTAACAAACCATATGAACTATATATTAAGTTATATCAAACCATAAGAACAAAATTTTAACTTTTAAAATCATATAAACTAACTTCTGATGTAGATGATCAAATTTACAATTTAATTTATTTAAAATGCATCACATAATACATAGTTATACTTTTTGTTAAAAAAAAATCTAATTGAGTTTATAACATTAGATCGATATTGTATTATTAAACAATTTAATGTAATTATGCCTTTCTAAATTTTAAAATTTTAATTTGGGATACAATAAATTAAAAAAATGTACTGTTTAAATTAAACCATTCAAAAATAAAATTGGAGTTATCTGCCAAATACATATTCATCAAACACAAGGAATTAAGGTATGTAAAAAGAAATTGGGATTTCTAACCAAATAGAGCCGATGATCTCACCATATATCTCCATATCTTAAGATTCTTAATAATCTCATAATTAGGTTTGTAAGCATAATATATTTAATCAAGCTTTGTAAATATATTCTTACCAATCACTTTATGTTTGACAATCTTTTGATGCTGTGTGATCAATTAATTGAAAGTAACCCTCTTGCTAAATAACTAGTTAATTATAAGGTTAATTTATACAAAATATTCCTAGCCGTTTATATAAAGAATAATGTAATTTCAAAAAATTTAGTAATATCCTAAATTCTCAATATGAGTTCAAAAATATACTTATTCCGATGAAAATCATCAGTATTTTGTCTCATATTATCCTCCAGTTTTTTTTTAAGTTTCAAAAATATCTTTAAAACTTTTAAACTATTAAAAGTTCATGTGTTGTTATATGAATAAAAACGGTTAATATTGTGGTACTTCTCTATTTTTTATCGTTTTCCTTCTCACTCTTCAATACTCTCTTACTCCCTTTTTTGTCAAATGTTTGAAAATTCTTTAATATAAAATAAGGACGTTTGCAAAAATAGCAAAAAAAAATTATGATAATAGAACCCATGTCACTATATTTTCTAAAATGAAATTGCATCAAATGACAAAAACATTTAAAAAAAAAAAAAACAGCTCATGACACCAATTTTTTTGCATATTGCAAATATGAAAAAATTAGTGATATCAGATGACTATCAGACGGTAATCATAGGACTATCAGAGAGCTATCAGATGGTAATCATAGGACTGTCAGAAGGTCATCACTTTTAAATTTGCTACTTTTTGAAAATTTTGAAAATGTTGTGACATGAACTCTATTATCATAATTGTTTTTTACTATTTTTGCAAAAGTCTGTTTTCTAAATCGTAAAAATAGCAAATTTAAAAGCGAATAACCCTCTCATAGCTCTCTGATAACCATCTGATAGCCGTATGATATTACTAATTATTTGTCATATTTGTCATATTCTCAATATATATGTAAAAGAAAGGTGCCACGATAGCTGTTTTTTCTAAATGTTTTTCTAAAATAAATACAATTGTGCAGTTAAGTTAAGGTACATATAAACTATCATGAAATGAAAGAAAGAGAATAAAGGGAGCACCAAGGAATTTTAATTAGGACTTACATGTTTTTAACTAAGGTATTTGTTAGTAGTTAAGTTTGTGTGTTGATAGCTAAATGCTTTTTTTTATTTAACTAATTATTTTTGGTATGTTTTAAGTGAAATTGTGTGAGATTTTAAGTTTGAACTTAAAATTTTTGTTGTCTCAGTTCAGTGTAAGCTAAGAAGAAAATTAAAATTTGTTTTTTTCAAACCTAAGAAAATTACTTTAAACAAATTGAACATCATATTAATGGTGAGAGCATTTTTAACAATTTTTTAATTCTAAACTATTTTTGTAGTGAGGAATTAAAAGTTCTTATTCTCATTTTGAAATTAAATTCAGGTGTATTTTTATATTTAAAAAATTCTAAGTACAGTTTTTAAACAAAACTTTTATAAATTTGATTCAAAATTAAGTACAAATAGTATTTTGAAACTCATTTTTACTGTCTAGGATATTTTTGAAACTTTTGAAAGTTTACGAAGTATATTAATTTTTAGACAGAAAGTCCTGAGCTAGAGATATAAATACAAATTTAACTAACTTATAATTTTTATTTGATCCGATTAGCTAGGCATAAAATTTTGTCAAACTAGAACCCTGAAACCTATATTGAGTTCGAAGTGATTCTTTTTGCAACAAAGTGATGAGAAATGCAAAGTAAATGAAAAGTTAAAATTTGACAATTAGTTTAAGGAATGAATACGAAGATCAATATAATTATCAAAAGGAATTGATTCGAAGCTATCTTCTCTAAACACCTTCTAGCTAGCTACTATTCCTTCATTTGCTTAATAAAAATTAGATTCGACGACATCAATTGCTAGAACATTGAACGCCAACTATAAATATGGGACCCGTTCCCATGCATTGTATTCAAAAGCAATTAAACATAGTCTCTGCCAAAGTATATCTATCGAAAGGTGTTAGCAATGTGTTCTAGGAATTTTGAAGTTCCTCCAGTGCCAATTAAGGATATTGATTCTGCAGAAATTCAAGGATATGCAAGGTTTGCAACAGAAAGGCATAATGAAATTACAGGTGACAAACTGCAGTTCAAGAGGGCAATAAATGGGTTGGAACAGGGACGAAGGTTGGGTCAAATATTTTTCACGCTTGTGTTGGAAGCTATAAACTCTGGTGGATTTCTTTGGACTTATACAGCTATAGTATTTTACAATCAACGGGCAGCGTTACAACTCATAGAATTTGGACCTGTAGTTCCTGAGCATATACAACACTAAACTAGCTGCTACTTAACACTATACAACCAAATATACCTATATATATATATATATAAATAAATTAGAATTATTATACTTACCTTTATTTCTTGTCTCTCTTAATTAGTTTTCTCTTTCCCTTTCATGTTCTCTAATTTTATCCCATATATATATATATATAATAGAATTATTATACATACCTTTATTTCTTGTCTCTCTCAATTAGTTCTCTTTCTGCCCTTTCATGTTCTCTAATTTTATCCCATATATATATTTCATTTTGTATAGGGACACTTGGCAAAAAAAAATTATGATTATAGAACTTATATCACTACATTTTCTAAATTGCAAAAGTAGCAAATTTAAAATCGATAGTCCTCTGATAACACTTTGATAGCTCTCTGATAATCCTTTTATAGTGCTCTAATAGTCGTTTGATATCACTAATTACTTGTCATATATTTGTCATATTCACAGTATGCAAAAAAAAAAAAAAAATGTAGTGGGCTGTTTTTCTAAATGTTTTTGTATATAATGCAATTTTCTTTTTCAACATGTTGATGAAATTGAAAATTTCAATTTCGATGAAATTTTGACATTGCTTTCCCTGAAATTTCGATAAATCTTGTAACTTCATGAAATTTCGAGGAAAATTTGGAATTTTTTTTTATTAACTACATGGTAGATGAAAGGATGTTAAATTTAGTTAACCTATGGTCTTGGTTACATGTGTAATTGTATAGTTTCACACCCCAATATCATCTCCGACGTACTATTAAAGTCTTTGAAACGTTGTCTACTTTTTCTTTTTCTTTTTTTTTTCAGTTTTTCTCAATTATTTTTGTTGAAACATTCATTTAGGAAGAATATGAAAATTGAAAGAAACCACAAACCCTCCAACAAAATTGGGATGTTCCTGCATCTAAAAACTATCAGAAGCAGTATTCGTGAAACTTATTTTGCATTTTTGGTATCGTTCGTAAAGATATGATCATCAACTGACATTGAAAAAAAATTGTTATAATATCTTCTTGGATGACAAAAATTTACCATAGACAATGAAATTAACCTGACGTTTAGAAATTGTTCCTGTCACGACAGTGGCGTATCCAGAAATCATATGTAGGGGAAATTTTAAAGAGGCACAGCCACTATACCAAAGGCAAAATATAGTAAAAAAGCGCATTATTTAAGATATATTGTAATTTGACATTTCAAAATTAGTATTAAAATACAAAAACTGGAAATGTGAGGGAGGCACGTGCCTATTTTGACATGATATCATTGTGATAATCAGAAAATTGGCTAACTGTTGTAGCATTATGGTCATTGATGGCAACAATAAAATATCAAAAGGTATATATAATGACATTTTTTACTTGCGAAGAATATCTAAGCCATGACACTTTTATTCTTAAAGAAAACATTTGAACAATAACAAATGTTTTATGTTAACAAAATTTTCTTGTATCAGGACACATTACCCATGTTTTATAATTATGTCATTACATACATGATTTCCATCATCAACTAATTCTATTTTAAACAAAATCAGTATTATAAAGATAAATGAGAACTTTTCACAACAAGAAAAATGGCCTACGACGACAGTTAAAATTTGTCATAGTTAAAATTCTTGACAGTTTTTTTCAGTTATTGTATAACCTATCAAAGAAATTATCACAATAAGTGTTTTCATGACAGAAAATAAATGTCACATATCCACTATTATTATAGATAATAAATGTTATTATTTTATATTTTATGACAATAAATAACTGTCATCAGTTAACACATATTACAATAATTATCTGTCATTATTGCATATTGATGACAGTTATAAAATGTAACGAATTCATATATTTTGACATTTTTTCTGTCAAGAATATGCCAATCATGACAATTATTAAATGAATAAAACACCTAGCATGACTATAATTAACTGTCAAGAATACCTTTACCTTGACAGTTTTTTTTAAAAAAAAGCAAATGTCATATACTCCTTTATTACTACATTTTTTTTCTTGTCCTATTTTTTTTGCTGCTTTACCATTACACAGACCAGTTCAATCATAAAGTACTATACAACACACCCATATGGAAACAAACAATCAACATTTTAATATATATACGTTATCATACACTTTGTAATATTTATACAATTGTTGGTAAAAGGTTTACAATGATAGAATAAACATAGACATCGTTTGGTACCAACAAGTTTAAAATAAGTATATTGCAACCAAAATTTTGCTACCAACCCTACGAAAAGTCCTATAAATCAAACAGTTGCTCCAATATGACTTCACTGCTCCAATAGAGTTGTTTAAGAATTGAAAGATGAGCATTTTGGTTCTGTGGGAAACACAAATTACCCAATAAATCGTAAGTGCACAATCCAAAAAGATGTAACTAAGCCAAAAACATACAAAGACATGATCACATGAATAGTCTAGTGCATTTTAGAGCCTCTCTAATTTGTATTTCTTTTACATGGGGGAAAGAATACAGTCAAGCAAAGTTAAAGAATGAAAGAGCATCCAACAAGTACTACCAACACAACAAAGTGACAAGACTTCTTAAGGTAAAGGAGCAAAAACGACGTCTACTTAGAAATTTTCCTCTTATAGTCTTATATGACTTGAATCCTTTCATAAAATTCTACCAACCCAACAAGTACCATATCACATAAACTTACCATCAACTATATGTGATGAGATGTAACATACACTAAGTAAAGATTATAATTGAAAATTTTTAACATGTTAATGATTAACCAAAAAAAAATCTTTAACCAAAACTAAGGGATAAAACATATATTTAACCTAGATAAAGTTACACAAAAATCATTCAACGGCCTACCAAAGGGTAGAATATAATTCAATAATGGTCTAAATTCCCAAGTTTACACAGGGGGAAAAATACAGTCAAACAAAGTTAAAGAGTGAAAGAGCATCCAAAAAGCCAAGTCCACAACAAGGAATCCCACCAAAGAAAAAGACTCCAAACAAACAAAATAAGGAATCCCACCAAAGAAAAAGACTACAAACAAACAAAATAAGACATGAACAATAATTACAAAAAGATTTTGACATCAGCACTCAAAGAAACATAGAACCTGACAAGATGGTATTGTCCAAACTCACTTTCTTGTCAAAATCACTTTTAAACTACAATAGACAGATTTGAACTACAATAGCATACAATAAATGTCAAAGAAAATCCAAAACTTTGCATTAAAAGTTTTGAACTACGGTAGAAACCACAATGTGGGGGAGGGGGGGGGATCTCTAAATCAAAAGCAACACTTCAAGAGCTAATAAGTTTAAAAGTTACAATACAAGTTAATCGAGAGAGAGAGCCAATAAGTTAACCAAATCCTTATCAAAACACGTTTAGGAACAAATGATCATTTAAGCACACATAAAATAAAATTTAAAAAAACTACCATAGTTCAGGATAGTCATAGCACTTCAATACACATAAACTAATCAAATCCAATAACTTCAACAAACTATTGTTGTAAGAATACTTTCAAATAAATATTACTTGTTGACTATTTAGAGGTATCTTCTTGATCAGTTGCCAGCCTTCGTAAGATCAGCATAATGCCCTATGAATCATATTCAGAACTCTCAAACAAAACTAAAAAAGATAAGCATGCAACACATACAAAGATTTTGAAGCAAATAACAAGTTGAAAGAAAAATGCTTACCAAAATATGACCTTTTATGGCAACCCCAACAAAAGCAATGCATCCTTCACAAAACTTCCATGGCAGCCACAACAACAATAACCTTTTTTTTTTTTTCCATTTAATTCAAAAGCAGATTTTGTGGTTGTCATTCTATTGGTTTGTACACTAATCGAGAAAACAATTATATCCATCAAAATATGACAATATTTAAAAAAAAAGTTAATCAACTATCTTATGCTAAGCAAAATAAATGTGTTTCGCTACAAACTCTGTCCACTCGGACCTTATACAGTCAATGTCACCTTGTGTGTAAGTACGGGGTGAACCTTTCATCTGTAGACAATAAAGTGGTTATAAATTACATGAATGATAGTTTTAAAACTTTTATGCTTACTATGTCTATTATGGAAGTACTCTTTGACAATATTATGTCACGCATAAACAGCATGACATAATAACCGCATTTGACTACTCCTAATTGCTTAGGACACTGTGGATACACATACAAAAATCAAATGTATGTTAAATATAATAATTAATTTACAACTATACTAACAGATATATTCACGTACCTTCATGATCCTCTAAATTGGTTTTTTCTTCTTCGATATGTTGAACGACCTACAAAAGAATATCGGATTGTTGCCTACTTAAAGTAGTGGCATACAAAAAAAAGAAAGTAATGAAATAAGTAAGTATCACATATATTTCTACTACTACGGAAATGTTTTGGTCAATACGGTTTTTTAAAGGGTCTAAAAGGCAGCACCCTTCGTGTGATTTATTACAACCAAAGTCTAGTGATTCCTAAACATACATTTGAAGCAATAGGACTGCATATTAGACTAGTGCAATCAAACTTTGAATCTTTTATTTTAGGTCATCCACATATCCAGAATTGTAAGGAACCATTACGAGTTGTTCATAATTTGTGCAAAATAATCGAGCATTCAACCATTGGGCAAGTGATTCTTTGTAACTCGAAACACTGATGGACCTAGTGTCCAAGAACTTGTATAGATTCGAAGTTTTGATTTCATCGATAAGTGTGTGTAGATACCTACAAGTGAAGGGATAAAATCCTTAGGTAGCGAAAGATTTTACAGAACTATTTCTCAATTTAATTTGGGAATCCCAAAATATCAATACATTGACAAAAAATAATTAAGAAAATAATTTTCTTATTAAGTATGCTTTAATAAAGTATAGATTAGAGAGAGAAAAACTTACCTAGTTTGACGTCTCTGAATCTACTAAATCACCAAATTTGGGGACACCACCCGTCGGAGACCTTCATATTCTCTGGGATGAGATTGGTTTGTGGAAACCAATTGGAATGAGAAAAGCTTTAGAGATAAAACTAATTTTACAGAGAGCAAAAACATTGCATTTTTCTTTATTCTTTGATTGATTAATGAAAATTGTTTTAGTCTACATATTTATAACTCTCTTTCCTTGGAGAAGTAAAATAGAATCATGAGATTCTATTAATTTAGAAAATAGTAAATTAATAGAAATTTCAACTCTAATAATTAATTAATTAATTAAATTATATTTAATTAATATTTCATTTAAATAAAATTTAATTAAATAAAATTAAACTAACCTATTATATAATTCTTCAATTAATTAATAGTTAAATTATTAAATAAAATTAAACTAAACTATTATATAATTCTTCAATTAATTAATATAATTAGTAATTAAATTAAATATCTTATATTTAACTTAAATTAAATTTGAATCATATTTAAATATAAAATTTTCTCATAACCAATAATTTTAATATGAATTTAGTTCATATTAAATTAATATTTGAACTCATTCAAATATTTTATCTCTCATAAATTAATTTTTAATCATATCCAAATTTAAATTTATATAATAAAGTTTGATTAAAATATAAACTTTATATTATAATGTATCTTCATACATTATAATTCCCAAAGTAAATTTGAACATTTCAAATTACAACCAATATAAATAAATCTCATTACCCTTTAAGAGTTAAGAAGGGGACCTAATGGACTTAAAGATCAGAAGCTACAACGATATGAGATTAATTGGCTAAACTAATTAACCACATTAATCATTCGTTAACTGTGTGTACACTCCCCTAAACTAACAGCTCAACTCTTCTCACTATAGATATATTTTGGTCCACGGATATAGACCAATAAGAGTAAGTTAGTTCTTCATGAGTGTTCGTAACACCAGCTCGATCAAATTGCCATTTTACCCCTAGATTACATGTAATCCATAAATATTAGTGCTCTTCTACGGACCAACCTATTTATGGTCCAACCAATAAATAAAAACCTCACTCGTGTAAGAGAAAGGGTTGGACCCTTTGTTCAAGTCCCGAAGACACCATTTAAGGGAACACTCATCTACTTACCGTAAAGTTGAGAAAGAGTAAATTCCATCTTATGTAATTATGTTCCCAGCTCCTCACTCAGTCTTTCCCTAAAATAATAAGCATAATGAATCGACAATCTGGCCATTCTCATCCGTACAAATCAAAGGGCAATTTCTCGTGAACAAAAGTTCATAATACACTCAAGATTAAGACTAAGTTACCTAGGTCATCCTAACGAATATAGAAACCTAACTAGTTAATGAAGTTACATCTAGTGGTTACTATTTCGTGGTCTGGTCTTATGCAAACCCATTGTATATGATACCCTCACTTGTATGTCATCTACACGAACGAGTTGGATCATTGCATTTGTAGCAAATACAAAGTGAGTCGTATCCATAGTGTTACCAAGATAAGATACCCAGCCTTATCCCTATACTATAGACCCTTTAAACTGATCTCAAACATTGATCCCTGTATGTCTCTACATACTGTCCAAGACTCATCAAACAACTTAGGATGTTAGTTTATTGGATTTGTGTTATTAAGCAAAACTAATAATATAATCAATAACATTTATTATAATAATAAAGCTTTATTAATAACGGTCAATGGATTATATTTATAATATACTGGTAAAATGTACAAGTATATTACATAAAACGTATATATACAAATACAAGAAACTAGGGCATCCTCATAGCCATTACACATCTCCCACTTGCCCTAGATTACCTAATGTACATATCTCGCAGACCTAGACTTTCTAGATGACCCTCGAACACTTTAGTCGTGAGAGTCTTCGTAAATGAATCAATAATATGCCCTACTGTTATCACAATACCAAGTGATGGGCATGTTCATGTTTGGAATAACTATCAAATCATGTTGGAACTTCCTGAACTAAACTGCTTATGTTGATGCTTTTCAAGCAGCGACGTATTCAACCTCCATGGTAGAGTCTGTAATGCATCCTTGCTTGATGCTACGCCATACCACAACCCCCTCGTTCAGAGTGAACACAGATTTTGATAAGGATTTCATAGAATTTTTATCAGTTTGAAAATTAGAGTCAGTGTATCCTAGAAGGATCAAATCCTTAGCTCTATACACAATTATTTAGTCTCTTGTTCTCCTAAGATACTTGAGAATAATTTTAACCGTCGTTCAGTAGTCTAACCTTGGGTTGGACTAATACCTACTGACTATTCCCACTACATAACAAATGTTTGGCCTAGTGCAAAACATAGCATACATTAAGCTGCCACAACTGAGGCATAGGGAATACGTCTCATATCCTCAACTTCTTGAGGTGTCTTAGGACACTGTTCCTTAGACAAGTGAACCCTGTTCCTGAAAGGTAATAAATCATTGTTAGAGTTTTGCAATTGGATTGTAAGCTAAGATTTAACGTCAGTTAGTTATCCTACATCATTCCCAATGAAAAGGATATTGTCCACATAAAATACTAAAAAAGCTACTTTACCTTTGTTGATTTTCTTGTATACACAAGGTTCATCAATATTTTGGTCAAAATCGTAAGATTTGATCGCAGTATCAAATTTAATGTTCCAAGATCTAGATGCTTGTTTCAACCCATAAATGGGCTTGTTTCAACCCATAAATGGATCGATTCAGCTTGTAAACTTTTTGCCCCGACCTTGAGTTATGAACCCCTCGGACTGAGACATAAAGATACTCTCTTCAAGTTTGTTATTTAGAAAAGTAGTCTTGACATCCATTTGCCATGTTTCATAATCATAAAAAGTGGCTATGGACAAGAAAATCCTTATAGACTTTAATATAGAAATAGGGGAAAAAGTGTCCTCATATTCAAGCCTTTCCCTTTGAGTATACCTTTTTTCTACAAGTCTAGCTTTGAAGGTCTGTACCTTCCCAGCTGAATCTCTCTTTCTCTTATAGATTCATTTACACCCTATAGGTTTCACCCCTTCAGGTAGATCTACAAGATCCTAAATTGAATTGAAGTACATAGACTCCATTTCGAGATCCATTGCTTTGACCCATTGGTCCTTGTCTACATCATTCATTGTCGTTCTATAGGACATTGGATCCTCAATGACATCATCTGGTATGACAACCTGAGTTTCAGTTAAACCCAAGTAACAATTACATTGTGATACAACTCTTCCACTACATCAAGGCATTCTCAATGATTGAGAAGGATGAGACTGACATGATGTGTTGGTTTCATCAACTCTTGATAAGGGACTAGCTTCATCAATGACCCTTGTTGATTCATCAATAGTTTCACTTAACATTAATTTGCTTTGTGGTTTCTGATGTCTCATGTGGTCTTCTTTCAATAAAAGTTGTGAGAACGGTTTTTAATTTGAGTATAGGAATTAAAATTAGGCTAAGTATTAAAGAAGTTGCCATTTGAATAAATCCGCGAAAAGGATTAAGCGATAAAAAGAAAGTCTTCGCATAAATTTATGGTTAGTATAATAAGTTTTGCGATTAAGAAGTTAATTCGTGAAGAAGTTTTGAGAAAAGAAGGATTTATAGTAGAATTTATAAGTCTAAACTCTCTTAAAAGAAAGTCTTCGCGTAAGTTAAAAAGTGAAATTTTGACTAAAACGACTAGGCGTTTGGGTAGAATTCGCGATAAGAACCAAGGTTTACCGATGAAGAAGTCTGCAAGAAAGGGTTGAAGTTTAAGTTCCCGAAAAGTGTTCTAAGCGAGTAAAAGTTGGTTGATTCTCGAGAAAGGTTTCTTGTAAAAATATAACCACGCGATAAGATTATTCGCAATAAGTGTTATGTGGTTAAAGTTATTTACGGTATGGGGTTAGGCGAGAAGTAAGGTCTGGCAAAGAAAATGTCAAATCTGATTTAACAGGGGTTAACGTGTAAGATTAAAACGTTAAGCATGACTAAGGAGTTGACAAACTGAGAAGAGTTTATGCATGACTAAGTTAGTTTAAGGGCTCTATAAATAAGAAGATTTGAGTAACTAAGGAGGAGATTATGAGAGTTTTATTGAAATGTTGAAGTGCTATTGGTTTAGCCACGCTAGAAGATGCTTGCGAGAAGAAGAAGAAGGACTTCTTTAGTAGAGTTGGTGAGTGACTTTCTTAAATGTTTTTATATTAAAATATTTCTTGTGATTTCCCTTTACTATTTTGAAAGATGATTTCAAATGAGAAAGTGTTTCAAAAAGAGATTTATAAGAAAAGTTTATATGTGTTCAAGCATGATTTAAAATGTTAAAGCTTGATTTGATGATTATGATTTGAATGCTATGAAATGGTTTTCAAACCATTAGTTGATTCCTTGAGATGATGCTAACTTTTATGTGCACATACAGAGTCAAGGCCACCATGGGGTGTACGGACTACATGGTGATAAGAAGTTGGCTTATACGTTGAAAGGAGCATATAAAGCTTAGCGATCTGAGCAACAAGGGTGAATCTATATGTTCTCGGATGTTGTAGATACGGTCGTCAAACGCGAGGTAATGAGACCAAGCGTAGAGAACAATTGGGGATCCTTGGTGAAAGGAATGACTTTTAACTAATGTGTGTTTATGTGAAATTGTTATGTTATAAAAAGAAGAGCAAACATGGCTAGTGGCTCCTGAATCAAGTATCCAAGTATTTTGGTCATTTTCCACTAAACATGTTTCTACGACAAGTAAATCATATTTACCTTCTTTTTTATTATTCTTAAACATCTCTTGGAGGGAGTCCATGATCTGACGTGCAGTGACCATGGTCTCGTGTTTCTTGCTTAGTATGTCAGACATACTGGACAAGAGATAGACACGAGCCTTGTCATTGGCCTTTGTCCAATGGTTGTATGCATCCTTGACATTCTGAGATGCATTTCGAGTAGGGGAAGAAGGACATTACTGCATTAAGATGAAATGTAAATCAACAATAACCGGAATCATATTCAAGTTTGGCTTTTACGCTGCATAACTTTCATCGGTTAATTTTTCATTTTTAAGTAGTTGATTAAATGAAGAAGACATGCTGAAATATCAAACAATTAACCGTATTAGTTATCTTTGTCTTAACCCATTGCACAAAATAATCCAATCAATTTAGTAAAAACAAGCAATCAAAGAACCCCAATCAAACAAATATTTTAGTTTTTGCAACAATACTTCATACCACTATTTAGCAATCAATTTAGCAAAAACAAGCAATCAAAGCCAACAAAACCCTAAACCCTAAACCCTAAACCACTCAAAATGAGGCCACCCAGTAGTTCGATGTGCATTTTCGAGACCTTCGACATCGTTCTAAATTGGGTCCTTTCTTCGTA